>PVKP010009190.1:0-69366 GCA_004027715.1 Plecturocebus donacophilus | reverse complement strand
AATTTTTTTATTTTTAGTAGAGATGGGGTTTTACCATGTTGGCCAGGATGGTCTCGATCTCTTACCCTTGTGTTCTGCACGCCTTGGCTTCTCAAAGTGCTGGGATTACGGGTGTGAGCCACCACGTCCGGCTTGGTGAGTGTGATTTTAAAAAAATCATTGGCTGTTGGTCTCCTCATGGCTAATGGCAATGACACTGCCGCCCAGGTGGGCTTTGATGGACAGGGTATAATTCTCACTTGGGGCTCTGCTCACTCCACAAGTCATCCCAGCTCTGTCTTCAGTTTTATAATGTCACCAGGATGCCCTTTGGCATTACAGCCCACGGCTGCCCAAGATTTCTTCTCTGTCAGTTGTAACAAGTGTGTCCCTCTGAGCTCTACTGTGTACCTCCAGTCCTAGGGCTAGAGCTGGTGTTGGCTTACTTTCCTCATTGAGACAGGTGAGGTTCACCCAGAGGTGAAATCCCCAATGTACTGGCATGATTAAGTGACAGCTTTTTTTTTTTTTCTTTTTTCCTCAATGGAGTGTTACTCTGTAGCCCAGGCTGGAGTGTAGTGGCGCAATCTCGGCTCACTGCAACCTCCACCTTCCAAGTTCAAGCAATTCTCCTGCCTCAGGAGAATCCCAGTAGCTGGGATTACAGGTGTGCCCACACCTGTCTTTTTTTTTTTTTGGTATTTTTGGTAGAGACGGGGTTTTGCCATGTTGGCCAGGCTGGTCTCAAACTCCTGACCTCAAGTGATACTCCTGCCTTGACTTCCCAAAGTTCTAGGATTACAGGCATGAGCCACCATGCCTGGCTGGCAGCTCTTTAAATGTGCAGGGTGTTCTCTACCATGAACCCAGGTGGGTCCTTAGGACATACGGGGAAACCATTTCTAGCTGCACAGAATCTTGGGGTCTGGCTCTGTTGTCTTGCAGCCCACACCACTGATGCCTCCTTTATTTTGTACTTGTAAATTACAAGAGCCAGAGGATCACATCACAAAGCCAAAGATTTCAGTTCTATTCTGGATGAAAGAAAAATTTATCCTAGCCCTCCCCACAAATGCGTGCCTAATGAGTTAGAATCAGAAACCCATAAAGCTTTCCTGTCACTGTGAGGCTTGATTCACCGGTTTATTCAGGCTTTTCCTGCAGTTGGGGTGACTGACAGATTGCGTGCGATGCAAGGGCCTCCTGGAGACCCATGAATGACATCTGGGCCACTGCGTTTTAGGACATGCTCATTAGGTCAGAGCTGTGGACAGGGAGGAATATTTTCATTATAAGGCTTGGTGCAGCTTCACAAGAAAAAATATCCAGGGAAAGCTTCCAACACCCAAACTATGCCGTGGGCACAGGACCAACGGTGGCACTCTCTCTTCCCCACTCCCTCATGCCTGACCCTCCCCTATCAACGCTGTCTCAGTTTACTTATAAGCCAGACCAAGTGGAAGTTCTCCCGTACCACCTCCCTCCATGACGTTACCCAAGCACTTCCAGGAAGAGCACGAGGGCCAGCTCCGAGAATTCCAGAGTAATCTGCTTCGTGACCTGCCTCGTGACCTGCAGTGGAAGGAATTTGAGCCTTGTGCCAGCAGGCTGATACCACGAAGGTTAACTAGTATTGAAAACAGGGTGGGGAACCCCATCCATAAATAAGAGGAAGTAAGATTTGGGATGGCTTCTGCAGCGTGGTTAAATAGGGAGTTTTGTCAGGGGGAATTCTGCACCCATGTCGGAGCTCACCCTGGGTCTTCAGTGCTGGCACCACCCTCTCCTCCTACTCTCTCCTGCCATGCAGCTGTCACCTGAGAGCAATCAGCCCAATATTGTCCAACAAGCTCACTCCTCCATTGTCTATTCTGGACACATACAACCAGTGAGCAATGTTTCTCTGTGAAATGGGACCTTGAGGTCCTTAGGTTTGGCCTGACAGGAGGCAGGGGAGGTGGCAGAGCCTCAGCCCCAGGGACTCTCTCCCTGCCTGCTCCAGGCCTTCAGCTGGGCACGTTCTGCAGGCTGCCTTGATGTAGCCTCTCTGTAATCCTGTCAAGTGCAAATGATTTTATTCCAGATGAAGAAACATGATCTCAGATAAGTTTATTTATTTTGCTCCCTGCTGTTCTTGGAAGATTTGAGGTATTTAATGTGCTTCTGATTCAAGAAGAAAACAATACAAGCTTGATGGAGAGAGGGAAGATGAAGGCAAAGCCAGGAAGGAGTGATAAGCCACCCAGAAATGTAGAGCACGCTGGGCTGGTCGAATGGTCGGGGTGACCACACAATGGCTCAGGATTTCCTAGAAACCAAAACACAAGGAACACAATTTACATTTATAAAAGCGAAGCAACCGACACAGGGTGGAGAGTAGGCAGGACCCGAACCCAGGTTTATCTGATGCCAAAGCTCATTCATTTCCTCATTCCTTTATAAGGTGGGATTTGGATTGTGGTCTTCAATGGAGGCTGAGGTCCGAGTCACAAGAAGTGCAAGGCACAAGATGCTCAACTGCGAGTCCTGCCACACAGTAATGACAGCCACCAATGTGCTCTCCAGATTTGGATCAAACACTCCATGCCAGCCTCATCAAGAAGCAGCTAGATGGGGCCTGCTCCCCTCATTCCCTCCCAGTGGTCCCTCCCTAGCCTGTATGGGTCTTCCTAGCACCCAGGCCCTGTGTGTGGGGAGGGACTGGCATCTCGCCAGGGGCGAGGGGATGCTTTCCCTTCTTGGATGCCACATGTAAAGACTGGGGAACCATATGAAGGGAAACTAGTTGGCTGAAGGTTTGCTGAGCTGTAGAACCCACAGGCTCACCCTATGCTGTCACAGAAATTCAGCACGGTGAGAGAGCTCTTGAACAGGTCAACCTGAACCCCTGGAGGGTGAGGGAACATGGATGTAAAGACTGGTACCCACACAGGCCTATAGAGTTCTGAAGGCAGAAGGCTCACTGGAGTTGTTGGTACCAGTCAGACTTGGTAGGATTGTGGGGAAGCGTCTCTGAGAAGAGGAGAGACCTGCTCCAACCCTATCGTGTTCTCCACAGCCCTTGGAGGGCAGGAAAAGTATCTCCAAAGTTGTCTGCACTTGGTTCATTTTCAGAAGAGTTACCTAGGCAGGTAAAAACAAGAACCAGAACCCCCAAATCCTTTAATGTAGAGACTTTGAACAAATTGCAGAAATGTATTAAGTCCTCAGTCCTCATTTTGTTCATTTATGATACGAGCATAGGACCCTCTCCTCCACCCCTCTAAAGTTTGTGAGGCTTCAAAGTAAGCGTCTCATGGGCCTGACTCACATAGGTCACTGGAAACGTGGTTGTGGAATCTGTTTGATGCGATCATTCTTTAATTTTCTTTCTTTCTTCCTTTTTTTGAGCCTGTTCTTTCCTGAGGAATCCCCAGGATATACTGTTCTTATGAATTGTAGTCCTGTCTTCTTACTTGCATTGGATTAAAATCTTCTGGAGAATTTTAAAAACATAGATTTCTGAGCCCCCTCGAGTTGTTTCTGTCTCCACCTGCCAGAGGGGAGCACTAGAATCAGAAGCTTAAAGGCTCTTCAGGTGATTCTGTAGTGAAGCATGAGTACCTCTGCCTGTGGCTATGCTTGGAAATCCTGAGTGAGGTATAGGTGTTACCCACCCCTTGTTCAAATAACACTCCTCGGCTTCTATAAAATGTATGAAATTCCCATAAGGTTCTCATCTTGGCCTGAAAAACAAAGTTATTTTGAAAGAGTGTAGAGAGCCATCATTAACTGCTAATATTCCAGCTCAGATGGCTTATTGGGCAAGCTTATCAGCCTCAGATGTCCCTGAAGGAGCAGGGCTCCTAGATAGATGCCCTTTGATTAGTAAGTAGGTGAGAATGATTCCAAGCCATAGAATCCTGCTTGGGCAGCCTGTAAGAGGTGATACCTTGATGAGGAAAGATAGGGGAATAGAAAAGGAAGCCAGTCTCCCTCATTTAATTAGCCTTTGTATCATGAATAATTTTTTCACTTTCTGTTTGGAAATAATTTTATTCTGTAAAGTAAATGGATTAAAAAGTAATTTTAGACATGTAAAAAACTTATAAAAGTAGTACAAAGACTTCGTCATATATGTTGCTCAGTTTCTTCAAATATTAATCTCTCAGAAACCAATTCTGTGATCAAAACCAGAAAATTAACATTGATAGGAAAGACCTTTACAATGAGAATTACAAACCATTGCTCAGAGAAACCAGAGATGATACAAACAAATGGAAAAACATCCCATGCTCATGGATAAGAGTTAATATCATTAAAGTGGCCATACTTCCCAAAGCAATTTACAGATTCAATGCTATTTCTATCAGACAACCAATTACATTATTCACAGAGCTAGAAAGAAAACTATTTTAAAATTCCTATGGAACCTTCTGATTCTAGTGCTCCCCTCTGGCAGATGGAGACAGAAACAACTTGAGTGGACTCAGGAATCTTTTAAAAATTCTCTGGAAGATTTTAATGCAATACAAGGTAGCCCTATAGTCTAGTTTGAAGTTAGGTAACATGATGCCTCCAGTTTTATTTTTTTCTTAAGACTGCCTTGACTATTTGAGCTTAGTACCAAGGTGATGAAATAATCTGTACAACAAAGCCCCATGACTTGAAATTACCTATATTAACAAACTTGCACATGTACCCCTGAACCTAAAATGAAAGTAAAAGAAAAAAAACACCCAGTTCAGTGATAAAAACCAGAAAATTAACATTGATGTAAAACAAATTAATCTACAGATAAATTCTGTGGAACTCAATTAAAATTTGATTTCAAATTAAATCATTCAAATTTCTTCAATTATCCCACAAATATCCTTTTTCTGATCTAGGATCCCATATTACATTTAGTTGCCATGTATTTTCCCAGCGTCCTGTAACCCGGAACTGTCCCTCCGTCTTTGTTTTTTATGGCTGATGCTTTTGAAGAATACTAGCTGGCTGTTTTGTAGGATGAACACCATTTTGCGTTTGTCTGCTATCTCCTCATGATTCAATTCTGGTTATTCATTTTTGGCAAGAGTACCACAAAAGATGACATTGTTCCCTACTAAGGGCATTGTAGGAGGTGGCACAAGATTACATGTTTGCATTTTTAGAACAGCACCTTAGAAAGTCATATACTTATTTTTACAATGAACACACAGTTTTTAGTAATGATGAACAACAGGTGAAGCTGCATCCCGAACCTGCTCTATAAGTTCTCCTTCTCTGCCCGCCTGTACCACGTCTTAACCTTAGCTCTCAGCCTTTCCTTCCACACGCTTCCTTTGCTAAGCATGTCTGCCTAGGAGGTAAGGACTCCTTTGAGGGGGCAAAGCACTTTGGGAAAGATTTGTACAATTGCTCATGAAAAGAAGCCCAAGGAGTAATAAAAGTGTAGTGGCTGCCTTAGTTAAGCACAATTTTTTTTTGGAAAGAAAATTGAATATAATAAAAAGAGTTGAATGTGGTTGAAGAAACAAAGACATTTATGCATCTGTGTGTGCAAGATTTGCCAGTAAGGGAAAGACTTAAAAAACTGCAGAAAATACAGTTGTTAATACAAAATTAGCTCCTGTTTCAAGTGGGTAGGTGTGAAATACTTTGAAATAGTATAGAAAGATGAGTTGAATGGAACTGTGAATGAGAAAGGAACAGCCAGGACATTTTTGCCTGTCCTGCACAGTTAGAGGTCACATAACTTTAGGATAAACTTTGCCAGAGTGACAGCATCTAGAATGTGCTTGTGTTGCATGAATGGTTGTTTGGCCTCTCTTGGGTCCTTTAGAAATAGATGAAAAGCTTTATCCCAGGAAAAGTATTAAAAGCACCAATGATGAACTTCAGTTTTATAATTGTTTGTTCCTTTGATGCTGTTGGCCAAGGTAGAGAAAAAAATAACTGGAGAATAAGAGAACTTTATTCTTAGAGTTTAATGCCAATGACCTTATTCTTGGAGAAAATCATATTGTACTCAATTTAAAAGAGTCAAAAGAGAAAAGGACAAAATACACAGAAAAAAGAAAATAAATGGGAAAAAATTTCCTGAATCAAACACTTAAACATTTTGACATCCTTTAAGATCTCTTTTTAACCATATATCCATCTTATAATGAGGTTTGCCATCTTATAATGAGATGGCACATGCTGATTTCTATCCTGTTCCCTTTTTAGTTCTTTTTCTGCTTAAAAGTAACAACTGCTTATTGTAAAAAAAAAAAAAAAGAAAGAAAAAAAAATCGAAGGTTTTATATTGTATGTTTCATCCAAACATATGATGCAGAATATGAAAGTCTCCCCTAGTAATAAATATTTAAATAGTTCGATGTATTTTACTTGATTTTCTCTATACTGCCTTGGAGCTTAGTTTTTTAACTTAATGTATCTTAGGCCTAATACCTTTCTAATGGATGTAGAGGGGGTGACCTTTTTGGCATTCAAAGTCTCTTTTCTTTGGAATATGGTGGTATGAAATGTTTGTTGATCACCTGCCTTTTAAGAGTTTCTCTCATTTCTTATTCCATATTTTGGGGGCATCTGTCTCCGTGGGCTACCACATCTCTGTTCAAAATTCTCCTGCTTTAACTTCATGACACTGCTTCCCATCCTCCCTCCCTGTCCTTCCTCCCTGTGCACACTCTGCTCTCCTCAAACCAAGGGCTCATCGCTGTTTCCTGACCCCTTGTCCAGTGTCCAGTCTGGTTTCTCAACTTGTTTCGCACACATGGCTCTTTTCCCCCCAACCTGGCTTAGATTGCCTGGCCCCCTGGGTATTCTCCCAGGGTGACTGAGTACCTCCTACAGCTTCAGCTCTTAAGCGAGACCCCAACTGGGAATCTGCATTTTTCTCCTAAGGCTGCTGTAACAAAGTACCACAAACTGGGAAGCTCAGAACAACAGAAATGTTTTCTCCAGTTCCGAATGCTGGAAGTCTGAAATCAAGGTGTTGGCCGGCTATGCTCCCTCTGAGAGCTCTAGGGTAAGATTTTTCCTTGCCTAAAGTTCGAGCTTCTGCTTGTTGCCTGCGATTCTTGGCACTCTGGTTTGTAGAGTCATCACTCTGTCGATGAAAAGAGTCAAACTCTATAATATAGTAGAAGAGAAATATTCTGAGCCAAATATGAGAGATGAATGGCTCATAACAGAGCCCTTGGGAGATCCTGAGAACATGTGCCCAAGGTAGTCAGGGCACGGCTTGATTTTATACATTTTAGGGAGACATGAGGAATCAATCAAATACATCTAAGATGTACATTGGTTTTGTCCAGAAAGGGTTAACAACTGGAAGCGAGGGGCTTCCAGGTCATAGGTAGATGCAAAGATTTTCTGACTGGTGATTGGTTGAAAGAGTTAAGTTACTGTCTAAAGACTTAGGAATGCCTGGGTTAAGATGAGGGGTTGTGAGACCAAGGTTTTATCATGGAATTGAGGCCTCCAGGTAGCAGGCTTCAGAGAAAATAGATTGGAAATGTTTCTTATCAGACTTACATGTCTGATAAGGCCATTTCCAAATAAGATCACACTCTCAGGTGCCAGGTACACATCCATTTTGCGGGAACCCTATTCAACCTAGTACACTGCTTTAGGTCTATGTTATCACTTTCCTTGTACACATTTCTTTGTGCATGTTCCACAGATGTTTTCAACTCAGTATGTCAAAAATAACCTGATGATTGCACCAATCCTCTAAGCGGAACCTGCTCCTTCTGAAGGGATTAGTGGAGTCACTTTCCTTCCAGGAACAGGCTGGGAATCTTGGCATCTTTATTTCTTTTCCTCCCACCAACCACTTGCCAGGCTCTTTGACTCCTGCATTAGCTATTTTCACCTCCAGCCTTTCCTTTCACCATCACAGCCACTGTCCTCATGTAGAGCTTTGACTCTGATGCCTGGAGAGGCCAGAGAACAAATGTAAGCGATTGAAAGGGGCTGCGACACAGTAGGAAGGGACATGAACTCTGGTGGGCTGAGAAGGTGGCCTCCTCTGGAATTATTCAAATCTAATTTCACCCCCTCTTCCAACACTGTTGGAGCTCTCTGTCTTCCTGTGCGCAACCTAGATTCCACTCCTTTTTGTCTCCAGCCTGGATTAAAGTGATCATTTCTTAAATGCATTACCTGTGGTAGCCCCAGTCTGTCCATGGCAGAGAGACTTTCCTGAAATACAGGTTGGAAGCTGCTATTTTCTCCATCAGATTGTGCGAGAGGGCCTTTCCATTCTCTATGCCAGTGACTGGCTTGACTGGCTTCCAACATGCAGACACATGCGTTAGGCAGTTTGCCAGAGGTGAACAGGAGGCAAATTTGGAAACTATGTATATTCCCATGTTAAAAAAGGTGGAGGCCAGGTGCAGGGACTCACATCTGCCATCCCAGCACTTTGGGAGGCGGAGGCAAAAGGGTCGTTTGAGCTCAGGAGTTCCAGACCAGCCTGGGCAACATAGCAAGACCTTGTCTCTGCTAAAGAGAAAAGAAATCAGCTGTGCATGGTGGCCTATGCCTGTAGTCCCAGCTACTTCACAGGCTGAGATGAGAGGATTGCTTGAGTCCAGAAGGTCAGGCCTGCAGTGAGCTACTGCACTCCAGCCTCGGTCACAGAGCACAGCCTGCGGAGGAGCTGAAGCTTCACCGAAGTGCAAAGAGGGTGGCAGTGGAATTCATCCTAATGCCGCAATGGGCATGAACCCAGGGATGAGCTTTTACTATCTAGTTTTCACTAAATAAACTCTAGTAAAATGGACAAGGGGCTTAAAAATTGCTGCAAGGGCTGAAGAAGATACTAGTGTTATAGTACAAACAAACATGAAGGCTGGTTCAAGCCCTTGGTCAGCTGCTTTAGGAGGTGAGAGCAATGACAATCTGTGGAGCCCTGGCAAGCAGTTGGCTAAAC
This sequence comes from Plecturocebus donacophilus, assembly GCA_004027715.1. Taxonomy (NCBI): domain Eukaryota; kingdom Metazoa; phylum Chordata; class Mammalia; order Primates; family Pitheciidae; genus Plecturocebus; species Plecturocebus donacophilus. Next base: position 60,479 of record PVKP010009190.1, on the reverse strand, counting down.
AGATTCAAAGTTATCAAGAAGACTGTTTGAAATGCAAATGTTAAATAAAAGTTTTGTTAGGTAGATGTACATTGTGCTTTGAGGTTGTCCCTCCGCCAGTGTGAAGTCATCACAATTCAGAAAGACATTTAAAGATTATAGGCTCCTCCTTTTAAGTTTATATATATTTTTATCTTTCACAAGATAGTGTGACACATGAACTTAGTGAATCAGATACATAATTTCTAGGTAAATAAACACATATACCTCTATTAGGGTTATGTGCTTAGAAATTTTTTAAATGAATGGAGTGTGTGACCACAGGTTTACAGAACCTGTAAACCTGTCTATAAACCTGTAAACCTGTAAACCAGGTCTATAGAGCAGGTTCATGCTCCTTAGCATTGCATGTCAGGCTGTTAGTCACAGCACCTAATCTTTTTTTTTTTTTTTTAAAATGGAGTTTCGCTCTTGTTGCCCAGGCTGGAGAGCAGTAGTATGATCTCAGCTCACTGCAACATCCACCTCCCAAGTTCAAACGATTCTCCTGCCTCAGCCTCCAGAGTAGAGTAGTTGGGATTACAGGCACCCACCACCGTGCCTGCTTAATTCTTGTATTTTTAGTAGAGTTGGCATTTCACCATGTTGGCCAGGCTGGTCTCGAACTCCTGACCTCAGGTGATTCGCCCACCTCAGCCTCCCAAAGTGCTGGGTTTACAGAGGCGAACCACTGTGCCTGGCTGTGCCTAACCTTTTTAACCTTGCTTCCACTCTCTCTCTCTCCATTGGCAAAATGTATGGCTCACGTGTCCTGCTATAGTTTGACTGTATCCTCCAAGTGTGTGTTGGAAATGTAACTGCCAATGTAACAGCGTTGGGTGGTGGGGCCTAATGAGATGTGATTAGGCCACGAGGGCAGAGCGAAGGGTTAATGCCGTTGTCACAGGAGTGGGTTCATTACTGTGGGAGTGGGTTGTAATGAAACAGGGAGTTTGGCTCCTTTTTCTGATACCTTCTACCATTTTTGAGGTAGAAAGAAGGCCCTTGCCAGATGCTAGCCCCTTGTTCTTGGACTTCCCAGCCTCTAGCATTGTGAGAAACACATTTCTGTTCATTATGAATTCCCCAGTCTGTGGTAGTTGGCTGTAACAGCACAAAACAGACTAAAGCAAGCCCATTTGCACACTTGGTTCCTTGGCTTCAGTTGTTTTCTCCACCTGCCAAAGCTCATTCTCCTTGCCCAGTCTCCTCCTTTTGCAACCTTTCTTGCCTCTCCAAGGTGGGGTCAAATGCCACCTCCCCTGAGTCTGTCCTTATTCTCAGTCACTCTGTCATTCCTGTCTGTTCTTGCTCACATGGTTTCTCACACCTCTGTTGAGCTTCTACGCTTGGGCAGGTGTTGCTGGCTTGTGTCCCTGTGTGTGTGCACGTGTGTGTGTGCACTGACCCTGTGCAAGGTGACTGAAGGCTCCCTGAGGAGAAGCCTGTGACTATTGCCCGTTCTTTGTCACCCCTCCTCTTCCCTTCTCTATTCCAACAAGGCACTTATCCATTCCATGCATTTCTTTACAGAATTGACTTGTTTGTTTAAAAATGTTCTCATATTAATGACCTTTTATACTTGAGCACAGTCTACATTTCCTGTACAAAGAATGAGGATCATTAGTAATTGAGGAAATGATGAAATCCAGCCGTTCTGACACTGTTCCTCATCTAGGATCTCTCGCTTTCTCCCCAAAGTTGCTTATTAGGGAAGTTTTTACAGTGATCGAACATGGCGAAAGAGCAGAGGACAAATCTCAGAGGAACAATGAGATAAAAATGGAAGATTTTCCTTCTGGTTCTTTTGTTACAAAAACCTTGTTTTAAGAACAATATTTCTTTATCTGCCAATAGCAAAATTCACCTCCTTGTCTAGAAAAGCATTTTGTTTTTTTTTTTCAGTTATCTAAAACTTATGTTGTATCCATTTTTAGACAAAACAACTTTTTTAAAAACCCTGCATATGAATTAGTTACAAATGTTAAATACACAAAAAAGGAGCTTTTATAGTCAATATTACCTATGTTGGTACTAACCTCAGAAAGGGTTACTGAAGTGAGCTGTATGTGGCAAATGCTGTCAGGTATGTGGCTTTCTTGTTTGCTGCATTACTTTGGAGAGCTGCCTAGAATGACCTTTCTTGTTTATGGTTGAGCTGCACATGTAACAGTGAAGGGAAATCTAACATAATTGACTCCATCTTGCTTCTAACCTCACTAACTAACTGCCTTTTCTCATTTCTCCAAGCAGGCCAAGATAACGCTGGTATAAATTTAGTTTATAGTTTAATTTAAAGCAAAGGTGATAACAGTCCCTTCCCAAAACTAACCCCTGAGGAGATAGTGTATATACACAAGTAACTATGTAATGTGGAAAATGTACAGGAGCATTGTGACCTGACCAAGGATAAGATGTTTTGTAACCCTTTGGACTCTGCTGATGCCCAGATGTCTGTGGTCACTTGTCACTGCCTGACCTCAATCCCTAACTTCCTCATTTCCCTTTCCCCAACGTAAAAACAAGCTTGAGATTTGTGCCTTTATTTTATTTTTTTCGAGGCAGAGTCTTGCTCTGTCATCCAGGCTGGAGTGCAGTGGCGTGATCTCGGCTCACTATAATCTCCACCTCCGAGGTTCAAGCGATTCTCCTGCCTTAGCCTTCTGAGTAGCTGGGATTACAGGTGCGTGCCACCATATCGGCTAATTTTTGTATTTTTAGTAGAGATGGGCTTTCACCATGTTGGCCAGGCTGGTCTTGAACTCCCAACCTCATGATCTACCCGGCTCGGGCTCCCAAAGTGCTGGGATTATACATGTGAGCCACTGCGCTTAGCGGAGCTTCACGTCTTTAAAGATGGTTCTGTACAACTCTAATCTGCCATCTTCTTAATTTGCTGGTCATTGAAATAGTCGTTTTGCTTGCCCCAACACCTTGTCTCTTGACTTACTGGCTGTTGTGCAGTAAGTGGTATGAGTTTTGGACTTGACAACACACATACAAACCAAACAAAAAAGTAAAGTAGTTTTCAATTATAAATATTTTATAGTGTGTTTAAGCAAGTGTAAGGACATGCATGTATTGTAAGAATGATAAAAAGATAATATCTAGTTTTGGCTAAGTGATGGGGCAAAGTACATTCTTGTCCCCTATTGGCAGGAGTTTGAATTGGTATGATTTTTCTGAAAGAAAATTTGGAAAAATGCTTTAAACATTCAAAAAAATGTTCATTTTTTTGGATATAACAATGCCATTCCTAGCAATGCATTCTAAAGATACAATTACAGTTTTGAATGGAGATTTCGCTGTAAGGATGTTCATTGTAGCATTGTTTATAATAACAATGAAAATTGGAAATGACTTACATGTCCAATAATAGAATATTGGTAAAATAAATTATAGTTTCTCCATACAACAGAATAATCAGCAGCCAGTACAAACTGAGTTGTTGCAGAATTTTTCATGATACAATATATTGTTAAGTCAGTTAAGCAGGCCGTAAATTGTCCATTCAGCCTGATTGTAATTTGTTACAGAAAACAAGTATGTGCAACTTTGATTTTTGTGCTTCCTGTAGCAACAGGAGGCTGCACTTGTTTTTAGTATTCATATCCTGTGGCTCTATTCCCCGTCTAGCTTGATTGCATCACATTCTTCCTTCTAGAAGATTCCCCTGACCTGTATCTCGTTACCTTAGCCTGGAGCTTCATTTCTTTGCAGGGCACCTCTTGTTGCATGAAGCCAGCTTCTCTAGGCTGATATCTCTGCCTTCATGAGGCTTTGCAGAAACATGGATGGCAATCAGTTTCCTTAAGTCCCCAAATGCAGGTTAGACTGAACTGTGATGTGTAATGATCTCTCCTAAGTGGTTGGTTATAATATATGGAAATTACAAACAAAAAAGAAAACCTTGAAATTGATTATGAGATATATGTGCTCCTAGAAAACTGAAGCTTGGGTCAGTTTCACCCAGTGTGTGCTATACTGGCTGTTTCTTTCCTTTTCATCCAGTCCATGGCCGTTTTGCAAGGATTAACTTATTACCACTTGCAAGAGTGTCCTTAAGCTTATTTATCTTCACAGGAGTCCTTGCCACCAATCTCTCTGAGACCCCAAAGAGGGAAAAACAGCTTCCATTAAAGGAAACATAATTTGGCTGGGCGCAGTGGCTCACACCTGTAATCCCAGCACTTTGGAAGGCCGAGGCAGGTGTATCACTTGAGGTCTGGAGATCAAGACCAGCCTAACCAACATGGTAAAACTCCAACTCTATTAAAAATACAAAAATTAGCTGGACGTGGTGGCATGCGCCTGTAGTCCCAGCTACTCGGGAGGCTGAGGCAGGAGAATTGCTTGAACCCAGGAGGCGGAGGTTGCAGTGAGCTGAGATCGTACTACTGCACTCCAGCCTGGGCAACAGAGTGAGATTGTCTCAAAAAAAAAAATTGTAGAAATTAATTCCCCCCACACGAAGGATAGTAACATTTACATTAATTGTGCTGAGTGATTTAACCTAGTGTGTGAAACCTCCCCATTTCAGAATGGGATTTCAGAAAGGCCATGAAAGAGATCGTTTCCTCCCCACACCTCTTAACTCTCCCAAACAAAAGGATAACCGGACTCAAAAAGAAGCATCAGCTATCATTCTGGAATGTAAAACTTCTTGTAATAATAAAGGGAAATATTGTATCTTTCCCTTATGCTTTTGCTTTCTGTGTTAATAACAACAACAAATTCAGTGTCAACTAGAACATTTATTCTACATAAATATGGGTGTAGAAAACCCCTGATGAGAAGTGCCCTAAAATATAAGCAATAATGACCCCTAGGTGAAGGGTTTATTAGTTATCTATTCCTGTGTAAGAAATTATCTTAGAATTTAGCAGCTTACCACAACAAGCATTTATTATTTCACAGTTTCTGTGGGGCAGGAATCTGAGTATGGCTTAGTTGGCTTGGGGTCTCTCACAAAGCTGCAATCAAAGTGGTGGCTGGGTCTTAGCTCAAGGCTCAACTGGTGGAAGGCTGTGCTTCTATACTTAGGTGGCTCAGGTACTGGCTGTTGGCTATGGGCAAGAGGTGTTAGTCCCTTGCCATGTGGAGCTCTCAATAAGGCTGCTTCCAACAGGGCAGTAAGTTCTGTGTGTGTATGTGAGAGAAAGCAGTAGAGAGGGAGAGAGAGAAGGAAAGGTCACAGTCTTTTTGTAGCCTAATGTGTTGGGGATCCACAATACCCACCCCCCAGGTTTGATGATTCAGCAGGAAGACTTACAGGACTCAGCACATAGTCATACTTATGGCTATTGATTTGTTACCGAGAAAAGATAAAAGTCAGCAAAGGAAAAAGGTGCATGCGGTAAAGACCAGAGGGAACCAGGCACGAGCTTTGGAATCCTCTGACAGTGCAGCCACACAGGACAGACTTCATTTCCCCAGCAGTGAGCTGAAACATGTGTGGGATGTTGCTCACTCTAGAATCTCATGGAAGACCCAATTCCCAGGGTTTCTACTGTGGGCTAGTCACATGGACACCCGATGTCTAGCACATATCCATATTCTAGACTTCCAGAAGCAAGGCTGATGTTCAGCATAGCTATTGTATGCACAAACAGCTTAGGCAGAAAGTGAGCCCTTCTTATCGGAGTATGAGGGGAGCCTTTTCTCATGAAATGCAAGGGCTGGTCTTGTAAGCAGGACTATCTAAGAACAGTCTCAGGCCTGCTATGTTAGCTTTTCTGCACATACAATTTTAGAAATGACACCCATTGCTTTTTCTGTATTGTGTTCAGTAGAAGTGAGTCACTAGGTCCAGCCCCAGGCAAAGAGGGGAGAAGGACATAAATGCTAGAAAAGAAGGGTCTCTGTGGGCTGTCTTAGTGACTACCCACTATACAGAGTGATTTTACTTTGCCTAATTTGTGTTTTCTGTTTTTCTCTCTAATGATAATGTAGTACTTTTAAAGGAAGAAAAATCTATAAAAACATAATTATGTATACAACTTTGGTGGAAGAAAATTGGGCTTCCTGTTGGTACCATCTACCCATGTAGGAGTAGATTTTTATGGTATAATAATTCTTGATGGTGTTAGAGATGATGAAGTTACCTATAAGGAAATATTGAAATGTTTCTAGTTAGAAGAATAAGTGTTGGGTTTAAAAAAAAAGTTTAGTGTTTTAACAGCAACAGCAGCAGTAGGGGAGCTGAAGTGGACAATAATTTGTGAAATGGCAGGATGTGGAGGCTAAGGGAAACCCACCAGGCTCCAGGAAGCTTCAGACCAAGGCAAATAGTGTGCCTTGAGATGTTTGTCAAGAAGCCCTGCAGGTCATTGTTAAAGGTATGCCAATGTGGGGACAGCTGTGGGGACAGAACGAGGAGGTATGTAGAGGGTGGAGAATGGAGCAGGGCACTTGTATCCTGGGCTGTGGGTGGGGGCGGGTGGCAGGGTAGCAATTTTACTGCTGCTCTGGGGGAAGATAAGAGATTTGGGAGAGAAGGAGGAGGCACCTCTTCCCTCTGTGCTTTTCAGCTCAGGATTTCAGAGACGAAGTGACTCTGGCCTGGGAGAGGAAGATGGTCCTATCATAGAATGACAGAATTGTTGCCTGCTGGTCTACTATCCATGGTAGCAAAGATGCACACTAAACTTCAGAGGTAGGCAATGGCACAGGGCCCAGGAGTGCCCCTGCTGTCAGGCATCAGAATCACGGACACTATGAGAGAGAGGTGGGGTGGAGGCAGGCAGGGAAGGAGAGGAGCAGTGCGTTCAGTGCATTCACAACACCCCGCACCTGCTTCATCTTTCTTCCCGACGGTCATTACAACCTTTTAATGCGCTATTATCATTATTTTATTATGTTTGATTTTTGTCTTTTCTCTCTACCTTAATATAAGTTCTATGAGGACAGGGATTTTGTCTGTTTTGGGTCTGTGGTATAAATAGGCACTCAATAAACGTTGTAAAATTGAATTTAAAAACACATATGCCAGTATTTCACATTCATTGCCTTGCTCTGTTGCTTGTTGGTATTTAAATAAAACTGCATGTGTTTGCCTTTTAACTTTGTGGATTTCATCTGCAGAGCTCCGTGAACTTTAAGACAGATTTGTCAATATTATGATAAGTGAAAGAAGCTAGACACAAAAGGCCACATCCTGTATGATTCCATTTGTATGAAATGTTCAGAAGACACCAGTTCATAGAGACAGAAAGTTTATTAGTGGTTGCTAGGAGCTGCAGGGTGGAGGGAGTAGAGTGTGGCTGCTAATGGGTATGGGTTTCTTTTCTGGGATAATAAAAATGTTCTAAAACCCACTGTAGAGGAGAAAAAGTAATATACTTTCCTTATCTATTGCAAGATTCATGACTGACACTCCCATAACAAAAGACAGATTACCAAGAGAAAAGGGTAACACAGTTTTATTCATCCATTCTCATGCTGCTAATAAGGATATACCCAAGACTGGGTAATTTATAAGGAAAAAGAGGTTTAATGGACTCAAAGTTCCACATGGCTGTGGAGGCCTCACAGTCATGGCAGAAGGTGAAGGAGGAGCAAAGTCACGTCTTACATGGCAGCAAGCTAGAGGGCTTGTGCAGGGAAACTGCCCTTTATAAAACCATCCGATCTTGTGAGACTTACTCACTATACGGGAACAGCATGGAAAAACCTGCTCTGTGATTCAGTTACCTCCCACTGGGTCAAGAAGAGGTTTGAGTGAAAACACAGCCAAACCATATCAGCATTTATTCAACCAAAGTTTTTTCTTTTTTTGAGACAGGGTCTCACTCTGTCTCCAGGCTGGAGTGCAGCAGTGCGACCTTGGCTCACTGCGATCTCTACATCCCAGGTTCAAGGGATTCTCCTTCCTCTGCCTCTTGAGTAGCTGGGATTACAGGTGCGTCCCACCATACCCAGCTAATTTTTTTTTTTTGTATTTTTAGTGGAGAAGGGGTTTCACCATGTTGGCCAGGATAGTCTCAATCTCCTGACATCATGATCTGCCCACCTTGGCCTCCTAAAGTGCTGGGATTACAGTCATGAGCCACCATGCCCAGCCTATTCAACCAGTTTTATAGGACATGAAAGACTTCAGAAATGAAGAACCCAAGACTCGGGGAAAAGTGTCTGTTTTTGTGCTTAGGTTTGGATGAAGAATGGATAGTCATGTAGAAGTATAACTGGTCAAAAAGAAGATGTGGCCTAATGGTAATAAACTGAGGGGAGCATAGCAAGGCCTGTTTGTTCAGACTTTTAGTGGCATCTCTGCATCTTCATTCTTTTCCTCTGGGTATAGGGCAGGACACCTGTTACATGAGGGTCTTACGACCTACTTTTAGGGAAAGCAGGTCAAAGAATCCTCTTAGGGCCAGCTCTCACAGAGAAAGGCAGGAGAAGGTCTGAAAATGGCCTTATTGTTTCTGTGGTTTTCCCAATTTCCAAGGCATTGTATTTTGGAGTAGCATGTCCGAAACCCTGATGCCACTGAATTGTGTACTTTAAAAGGATGAATTCTGTGGTATGTGAATTATAGCTCAATAAGATTATTACTAATGACCCACAGATTTGTCATTAATTTTCCGTGAGGTAAAGGTGGCTGTTTCTTTCCACAGATACATAAAATCTAATAATATCTTTCTGTAGATAAATAAAATCAGGTGGCTTCTTGGCCACCGGATTTTTAACTCCTTACTGCCAGGTGACATTAGGCAAGTCACTGCCTTGACTCTTGACCCTTATTCCTCTCCTTTGAACAATGAGCACAGTAATACCTACATCTAAGGGCCATGTGGGAGGTCGAACACATTGGCCCATGTGCAAAGCCTGCCACTGTGCTTAACAGATGGGCAGTGTGCTCAGTCACCATCCTTTCCTCCTCCTACCTTAGAATACCTGTAAAGTACCCGAGCCAGTGGCAAAGCAAGTTATTAGAATCTGATCACTGAGGTAGAATCCATTTTGGCATCCAAAATAATGCATTACCTCTTGAAGCCTGTTCTTCTGCAGCAGTTCAGCATGCTTCTGTTCATTATTTGTCACAGAAAGTCCTGTTACTTGCTCTTCATTCTCATAAAATCCTGAGCACAGGCTCTACAACTATTACTGAGTGCCAGACAGACTCCTCCACTGCTTCCTGTCGGCCGGGTGGCTCTGCAGCTGTTCCCTCACACACAGCAGTGCACTGGCAGATGCTTCACAGTCAGTTCTCTGGGACATATATATAGAAAGTCCTGATTTGTAGCGTGTGCCAATTTTCATGGTGTAAATACTCCCACCATGGCTAATTTGAAGCTATTGATGTGATATTACTGAACACAGAGTTGGGAGGAGATGGGCACAGCCAGCTCTCTTAAGATGTGCAAATGCGCCCCAGCATAGTGCTGCCTTTGTGGGATAATTAAACCATCGCTGCTTAGCAGAGCTTGTAGGCAGCTACTAGACCAAACTGCTTAGAAAGAAAGGGGTTTCCTCACGTGAATTTCCACAGCATGACACCTCTGATGGGGCTTCTGCCTTCTGAGAGCTCAGCATGTAACACACAAAATTATGAGCTTGAAGCTAGGGTTGATTAGACAGGAGGTAAAGGGGTGGTTAAGATCCCACAGTAAGCCTGTTTTGGGGAGATATATATATATATATATATGTATTTTTACCATACATGCCCCTAGTATTGGAGACAGCACATTCAGGTCATTCAGAAAGCATTAGATACTATGACTTGCAGCCTGAAAGAACTGATTTTATGTATATTTGACAAGGTCAGAATCACATAACTAAGGTCTAAGGATTACAGGATGCATGCTAAGGAGGAAGGCAAAGGTGTGTGGTAAGTTAGCAGCCTCATACATCAAAGCTATGTAAACTCAAAACGAAGGAAGCCCCCAGTCTTCTGGTGGGCTGACCCATCCCTTTTTGGGTGGCAGGTTAAAGATGGAATGGGTTTCTGAGAGCAAAAACAAGTATGGGTTGAGGTGATTATGGAAATGATTTTGAATGCTGAGGCTGTTTAAAGACTGCAGGATGGAATGTGGAGGTGGACGTGTGCTGTCGTTTGCCATGAGAAGAATGATTGGGCTTAGAATCTTCTGGTTAAGGACAGTGGGTTGAATAGAGAAAGCTACCTTGTATAACAAACCCCAGTGGTTTCATACAAACACTATCTTTCTCACCTAACAGTCAAATGCAGGAGTTTCTTATTGGCTGGAAGTGAGGCAGACAGCTCTACTTCAAGTAATCATTGAGAGATCTGGGTTGACAGAGGGCGGTCTTCAACATCTGACTTTGAACATTTCCCTGTCAACAAAACCAGCCAGGAAATAGGAGAGCAGCAAGTAAGGAGAGAAGGCATATCTACTTTTAAAAATTATTTATTTATTTTTAGAGGCATGGTCTCACTTTGTTGCCCAGGCTGGAGTGCAATGGTGCAATCATGGCTCACTGCAGTCTTGAATTCCTGGGCCCAAATGATCCTTTTCCCTGGCCTCCTGAGTAGCCAGGGTAACAGGCGTGTATCACCTAACTTGGCTTACTTTTTATTACATATTTTGTAGAGACTGGATCTCCCTGTGTTGCTAAGGCTGGTTTCAAACTCCTGGCCTCAAGCAATCCTCCCACCTCAGCCTCCCACAGCACTGGGTGTCACCACGCCTGGCTTCATATCTACATTTTAACCACATCCATTCCATTCACATTCCTCTATGGGTTCCTTTTTGCAAGAGGAGCAATTCTTGAACTGCATGAGTATTAATTGAAGACCCTCTGCGTTTATGACAAGTTCTATGACTCTTTGATCACTGAGTAGACTCTGGCTGGGCAGCCACTTCCCAAGAACAGATCGGCATTACAGAGAGGAACAAAATCTTTGGTGGGTAGTAAGCTCTGTTTGCCATAGATAGGAGAAAAATGTGCTCAAAATGTTCTAACCAAGAGTTTTCTTTTGTTAAGACTATCTGTACTTAAACAAGCTGGACAAGTTAGCATTTTATCTCGTATGTTTCCTTTCAGAGGAAATTTTAGAGTCAAGACAATGTGGTACTATGTTAAGCTAATAAGGCATAGTGAATTGCACTGGGTCTCTCCCAAGCAGGGCAGTTTTTGAGGGTGTGGCCTCTCAGCACTGGGGGAGCTGTTAACTGAAGGCCACCTACCCTTCTTTCCATAAGAACTTCTCTGATTCTTAGTTCTGGAAGCTCTTGTTAAATCCGATAATTTACTAACTCACTGCCCTGAGGATTTTAATTGAAACTAGCATGAATAACATGCCCTGGCAATTATTGGGGCAAATAAAGTATCCTCTTTTACCCCCAACTAAAGCTGCTTGCTAAGAATTCAAACCTATTCCATTTCTTTTCATGCCCAGAGCTTTCTAGTTTTATTTCCTCAGATTCAAGCCTGGAAGATGATGAACAGTAGATGAACATGTTGAAAACTAATGTTATGGCCAGAGAAAATACCTGTTCCTAAGTGTTTTGCATATGTGGGGGCACAGTGATTCACTTCATTTGTTCTCCTCATACAGAAAAGCAGACAGTTCATTTTGCTTGTGGCAATCAGTGTAGATGTCAGGCATATGACCAGGCAATGCCTGATGGTACTGATGGCAACAGACAGTGCAAGAGAATAGCCCTGGCTATAGCTTTGAAACTGCCTTTGCAAAATTATGACAGAGAAATCTGACATGGCTCACTCAATCTTGTTTCTAGCCTTACAGGTTGGTTGTCTTTGCTTATTCCTGGGTGTGGGCTAAGGTAACTTTGGAAGAAATTTAATTTATAGTTTAAATGATAATAGCCCTTCCTCAAAAACTATTCTGGTAAAACTAGTGAAAGGCCACCAAGTTAGGGGAATGAGAATGGCCAGAATTACCAGCCATTATTCTGCAGCTCGTAAGATGTGCAACTTCCCCAATTACTCTTGCAGATATCACTATTATAGAACCTAAGACTGGCTTTCTGAGATATCTTTTCAGGTTTTTGCATTTCTAGCAATGCAATGGCCTCACCTGGACCTGCCAACCAGTCCTGTGGCCCCCACCCAGGAACTGACTTAGCACAGGAGGACAGCTTCAGTTTCCTATGATTTCATCTCTGATTCAGCCAATCGGCATGCCCCCTACCCTAGCCCCTTGTACACTCAACTATCTCTGAAAAAACCCTAACCTATGAGCATTTGGGGAGATTGATTTGAGTAATTACTGACTCCCGTGTGGTGTAGCTGACCTCACGTCAATTGAAAGCTTTCTTTACTGCAATGCCATGGTCTTGGTGAGCTGATTTTGTTTGTGCGGCAGGCAGGAAGAACCCATTGGGTGGTTACAGCTTGTGCAGGTGAGCACTGTGCAGGGGAGCATGAGTCACCAGCTATCCCCAAGATGTTCACAGCTCTGTGTTCAAATGTGAAGACTGGCAACTTATATTTTCTTCTGATGATGTTCCAAAAGCCATTAGGTGGGCTTTAATATTTGTTCCCAAGACAGTCATTCAGGTGAAACCTCCTTTGCAGAGATTATAACAGTGAGAAAATTAAGACAGTGAAAAAAATCTGACCTAACTGACTCCATCTTGCCTTTAATCTCCAAGCTGCCTTTGTTTATTCCTGGGGTAGGCCAAGTTAACTTTGGGAAGAGTTTAGTTTATAGTTTAACATTGAAACAAAGATGATAACAGCTTCTCCCCAAAATAAACTCCCTCCTTGCTTGGTGTATTAGTCCATTTTCACAATGCTATAATACCTGAGACGGGGTAATTTATAAAGGAAAGCAGTTTAGTTGACTCACTGTTCTGCATGGCTGGGGAGGAGGCCTCATGAAACTTACAATCATGGCAGAAGGGGAAAGCAGGGACGTCTTATATGGTGGCAGGTGAGAGAGAGAGTGAAAAGCCAAGGGGAAATTGCCATGTATAAAACCATGAGATCTTATGAGAACTCTCTCACTATCATGAGAACAGCATGGAGAAAACCACCCCTGTGATCCAGTCACCTCCCACTAGGTCTCTCCCATAATACCTGGGGATTACAATTCAAGATGAGATTTGGTTAGGGACACAAAGCCTAACCATATCACTGGGGAACCAGATTGCCTTTGTAAAACCAACAATTAGTCACAAGATTAGAAATTATGGTTCAGGAGTCATATGGCTACAGGTCACAAGATCACTAATCACCCCAGTTGCTCCTGTAGATAACATCACTATCATAAAGATTGGTGTTTAAAATATTTTTCAGACTCTGTATTCTGATGAATCAGCTGGTGCCACCCAGACCAGTAAACTGGCTCATTTGGTGTCATGGTCCCCACCTGGGAACCAAATCAGTACAAGAGGACTGCTTTGACTCCCTGCGATTCCATTCTTGACCTGTCTAATCAGTACTCTCCATTCCCTAGACCCCTGCCTGCAAAACTATCTTTAAAAAATCCTAGTCTCTAAATTTCAGGGAGGTTGAGTTGAGTAATAATAAAACTGCAATCTTCTGTTCAGCAGGCTCTGTATGAATTAAACTCTTTCTCTATTGCAATTCCCCTGTCTTGATAAATTGGCTCTGTCTAATCAGAGAGGAAGATGAACCCATCAAGCTGTTATACAGGCTTTCACAAAAGATAATGGATTAATGCTACCAACTATTTCTAGGCAGCTCAGCCAGCAAGGGCTGAAAACGTTGAAGATTTCTGTGTTGAAAATCCCCTCTCCCTACCTTACTCTCTATTGCCTTTCTGTGGCTTCTTTTTCCTTTCATTGTTTTCCTTGATATTTCACGAATGTGAACTCGGTAGGAAGTATGGCCTTCAGATGATAAACCAGATCCCAGACATTAGACCCTTCTTGAGTAAGCACTGGTCAGAGGGGTCTAATTGCTAGGATGGGGCTATACCTTGGAGCTAGTTTTCTTCTGCATGATTGGGGTGAGAAATTAAATGGCTCCCACAGAGCTCTAGGAATGTGGATTTGCCTGCAAGAACTCCAAATAGCTTGATCTTATGGAGTCTTCAATGAACAAATGAATTTCTTATACTAGTCAGGATGAAAAAAATTCAGATTCTTATGTAGACAAACAAGATCAAAATATTCAATTGTGTTTATGTTCTCTGAGTGACAATTCATTTATCTTTTAGTATTTCCCTTAATAGGAAAGTTGGATGTGGAAAAATTCTAGAGCTCATTCAAAAATGGCAAATGGATATCTTTTCACATGTGAATCTCTAATAGCTTAGTTGTGCCTGTCTGGAGAGTTAGGCTGAGCAGAATTCTGATACTGCATCTACTTTTTGCATGAAAAACAATCACAAATTGATTAGTAATGTCTGCCCTGGGTGTGGGAGTCAGAACAGTAGATACATTTGCCACATTGACTCATTCATTCAATCACCAAATATTGAGTGCCTATATGGTATTCAAGGCACTCTTTTAGAGGCTATGGCACAGTTGTAGTTGCTGAGGTTCTGTCCTAGGTACAGGGTGATGTTGTAAGAGCTGACTATATTTACTATTCCTAACTGACCCATCAATTTACAGGTCTTGATAGGTCAAAGGATTCATCCAAGGCCACAAAATTAGTAAGAGGTTCAACAAGAGCACAGGACTATGAGTTCCTCATTACCTACCTTGTGATCTTCTCACCATCACCTGGGTAAACTCTAAGCAATTTTTATTCTAAAACTGTAGTTGCAGAAAACCGCTTGAACTACTCCCAACCTTTTGGTCAGTGGTGGATCTTCAACGTGGGCTGTAGTCCAGGAATAAGGAGACTTTTCTTCCTTCTTGGAAATTTCCATGCAGAATCACCTGCCATTTCCAAGAATGTAACAGAGGCAGCAAAGCATGTGGAAAATTCCTCTTTGTCGGCAAAGACCAATGTGACATTTAGTTGAAAGAAGATATTATCCAAAGGCCATATGGGGTTAACAGTGCCTGAGGGGAGTGGGAGCTCCATGGATTAAGATATCAAATGGCAGTTGGGTTTTTCCATGTCTGAATTCCAGGAAAAATTTCCCTGATATGGTTCTGTTGTTCAAAGTAAGCCTGTTCTGCTCAGGGCTTTTGAAAGTAGGCATGTCTAGATGGATGGTGGAGGGGTACCTGGGAGGAGAGATTATTTTTTTTCAGTAGAGTCCAGTTTATTTCACCAGTTCCTGAGCTCACTCCCCCGACCCCCTGCACACCCATACTTTGGGGAACGTGTGTGTGCCTCCCTGCTGGGCTTTTCATCTGAATTTCAAAGCACTGTAAAACAGGCAACTCTATCTCTTTTCCTGCTTGGTCTCCATGGAAAAATGGGGAGGTCTGACCTCCTCCCAGTGTCTGAACTTCCTATTCAGAGCTTTGGAGGCCCTGGATTAAGATTCCAGGAAGGGCAAAACCCAAGCCACAAGTGGGGAAGGCTTTGTTTCATGCACATGAATCATTCTTTCAAAGAAGTCATAAAGAAGGCTCATTTATGTAACTGCACCTATTTAAGGATTTTTTGAGAGGGTGTCTAGGAAGTTGAAAAATCTGAAATAGATATTCTGAAACACCTCTACCCATGGGTCACTGTTCTAACAAGCTCATTACCTGTCATTAGATATAGCAAGAGTTGTTGAGGTCTGGCCCAAGTCCCCTTAGTCTAGCCAGGACATCACTCACAGACAGCTCCTGTACAGGCACGACGGCTTCCTCGGCTCCCTGCATGAGAATATTCTCTGGCTGTGCTTCCTGGGAACAGACATGAAATGCTGGGGAATTAATACTCCAGGAGCCTTGCTCAGCCAATAAGGGATACATCGATCGATTCTGAGGTGTATTCTGCACAGTCCCTAAGAGGGTCCCAGTAGGACTGAGCCCTGGCTATCTGCAATTGTAAATTTCTCATCTATGCCC
Source organism: Plecturocebus donacophilus (assembly GCA_004027715.1). NCBI lineage: Eukaryota > Metazoa > Chordata > Mammalia > Primates > Pitheciidae > Plecturocebus > Plecturocebus donacophilus. Next base: position 44,604 of record PVKP010009190.1, on the reverse strand, counting down.
TTTAATTGGCTTGCTTCCCTTCCCTATCTCAATTTCCAGCTCAGTCTGTGCATTCTAGTCACCTCCACATAAACGCTTGCACCCAAATCCTGGTCTCAGTGTTGGTGTATGGTGGAACCTAAACTAACACCTGACAAACCTCTGTGTCTTCTGTAGGGCCGAGCTGCCAAGAACTTCCTGAGGTCCACAGCCTTCTCCTCTCTCTGTTGTTAGGTAGACAGATGTTTGCCCAGATGGGACTTATCTTTTCCAGGGCAGGAGACATCACAATGTGGACAAAGCAAGATTCGCAACTTGATGGAGATACCAGACTGACCCAGAGAGACTGTATCATTACTAAGCCCAGCACCTGGCTTGGTGCTAATAAAGAGGGAGAGCTCAGCCTCAGTGGCCATGAGATGACCCCCACCTGGTTACTGACACACCAGGTGGTGACTGTGGTGCTGGTTTGGGAAGGTGAGGAGCTGGCGGTGCCCACTCTGTTGGGGTGGGCTGTGGCAGAGGGAAGCTATGCTCAAGAGATAGTCTCTGCTCTAAAAGAGCAAAAGGTCTCTTTTCCTTATGAAATCAGTCTCTTTATTCCCTTTGCGTAGTTACATAAACCATCTCCTAAGAACTGCCAAATCCTCAGGCAAAATGGCCTTGTGTGGCTGGCGCATGGCATATTGATGATGTCGTGGGCTTGAGCCCATATTGGACTGTGGTCACAAGCAAATCCTCCTCTTCCTGTCATAGCTGAGGTTGAATCATGTGACTTATCAGACATTATTGTCTGCTCTACTTTTAGGTGACATAGCTAGGAAGAACAATCACTTTTCCCCAACCCAGCGGGAGGGCTGAGCCACATGTCTATAGGGTATCGCTGACCTTTGGCCCCTGCTGCTTGTAACAAGTGTAGGGCCAGTTTCAGTTGAGTGGCATTGGCAGGGATGGGGAGAAGGAAAAGGAGGATAAAAAACCCTTCTGAAAGAAGTAGTTGTTATTTGGGAAATAGGAGGTGTTACTTTCGGTGCATTTCTCCCTTCCATACTTCCCTGCAGTGCTTTTGAAGGCCTGTCCTTCCCTGTGATCTGGGCTTCTCTCCACTTTTTTGGGACCAGCTAAGCTGGAAACTAGGGAGCTCTGGGAGGTGATCAAGTGCGAATGGGTTAACATGTTGATAATGATAATAGCTAATACTTGTTGAGTGCTCACTTTGTGCAGGCACTCTGCTAAGGACAGCACAAGAATTACTTTGTCCAATTATCTCAACAATCCCAGGAACTAGGGACTATAATTTGTTCTATTTTTATGATAAGAAGCTGAGACAGAAATGTTAAGTAACTATCCCAAGATCACACAACTAGTAAGGAGTCGGGCCAGTACGTTTTTAACAAATCTTAATTCAGCTCCTCCTATGTGCTGTGAGCCCCAGAGATCTGAGACAGGTCTCAGTCAATTTAGGAAGTTTATTTTGCCAAAGTTAAGGATGCATGCTCATAACACAGCCTCAGGAAGTCTTAATGACATGTGCCCAAGGTGGTTGGGGCACAGCTTGGTTTTATACATTTTAGGGAGACATAAGACACCAGTCAATATATGTAAGAAATACATTGGTTCAGTTCAGAAAGGTGTGACAACTCAAAGCAGGGAGGGGGCTTTCAGGTCATAGGTAGGTAACAGACAACTGGTTTCATTCTTGTGAGTTTCTGATTAGCCTTTCCAAAAGAGGCAGTCAGATGTGCATTTATCTTGGTGAGAAGAGGAATGACTTTGAGTTCTATCTGTTCTTTGTCCACGAGGAAATTCCTTGTGAGGAAGATACATAGCTTAGAAAAAAATCTTTGTAGCTACCTGTTTTAGGAAGAGAATGTGAGGTAGGTTTGCCTTAAGCAGTTCCCATCTCAACTTTTCTCTTTGGCTTAGTGATTTTGGGGTCCCAAGATTTATTTTCCTTTCGCAGTGCAAGCCATTTGTTCACGTGAAAAAGACAAGCTCCTCATCTAGCAGGTCAGGTAAAAATCCAAGGGGCAAACCTTGGAGCAAACTCTAAGACAGTGACGAGTCCACATAATTAAAGGACTGAAGTGCTGGAGCTGCTTGGTGGCCCTTTTCACCTGGTGGGTCAGAGAAGCCTTCTTAGGAGAGGTGACATTGACACTGTAGTCTTAGGCCAAGGAGCCAGCCTCTAAAGATAATGGGGAAGGGAATTTCTGCAGACAGCACAGCCGAGACGAGGACAGAAAGGAGAGGGAGAGAGTCCACGAGAAGAAGGAAGGGAGACCGGCCCTTCCAGAGACTCACAAGTCACATTCTTCATTTCATCAGGGCCTTTCAAAGCTGAAAGGGGCCCTGAGGCTCCCCTGTAGAAATTAGGAGGACAGGCGGGTAGGGCTCATGGTTAGCAATGTGACTAGGACCAGGGCTCCCAGGGTGGGACCTGGTGCACACCCAGCCTGCGCCTGGGCTTGGCACTCTGACCTCATCTGGGAGGCCAGGCTGTGCAGCAGGGTGGGAGCCACCCAGAGGCGTGGTCAGAGGGCTTTGTATCAGGCCCACACTAACTCCACTCCCAGCAGGACAAGGCCTGGGCAGCCATCTCTGGGCCTGGTGCCAGCACCTCTCACTGAAAAACAGTGGGGCTGATTGCAACGCTGTTTTGCGAAGGAAACAAGGGAGAGAATGTGATGTGGGCTGAGATTACAGCTCACCACATTTCAGGCCCCTGCGAGTTTCAGTAGCAAAGTTTCAAACTCCTCCCCGAGAGTGTTTCCAGGAAACCTCAGGGTGTGAAACTAGAGCGCCAGATGTTCTAGTAAAAGGAAAACTTCCCAGAACAAATAATAACAATAACAGAAGGGTAAATTAATCTGGTGGATATGAGAGAGAGAGACCGAGCTCCCAGACTGTAACTAGCAGGCATCTGAGTGGTTCTGGACAAATACCATATGCCACATGGCTTCCTTCTTTCTGTCCTCTAACCCTTCTCCTCTCTGTGCTTTATGGGACCAGCCCGTCTGAATGGCTGAGATACTGGTCTCAAAGAGGCACGCAGCTGGCAAAAGGAGGTGTGCAGCCACCCACAAACAACACATTTCACACATTAAGGAAGATACTCCTGAGGGCTTTTGTAGACCGCAGGGCCAAGGCAAAGCTCCCATCTAGGTCCTGAGCTATGATGCTGTGCCGTGGAGGATGGAGACTGTGATACACTATGTCAGCGATATCCCAAGGTGCTTGGATGGAACAGCTCTCCCAAAGAGAGAGAGAGAGAGAGAGAGAGAGAGAGAGAGAGAGAGAGAGAGACAGAGAGAGAGAGAGACAGAGAGAGAGACATGTGAGTTGCTTTGAAGAACAAATGCTCTAGAAAAGGGGGGCTCATGTGAGGGCTGAGGGAGAGCTGTTAAGCAAACATAATCTACCTTAGGTACTTTCAAAGTAGGTCAGGAAATTTTCATGTTCATACCAGTTGCAGTGTGAGCCCAGATTTTCCTTTATGCCTGAGTCTTAAGATGTTCTGATAAAATCATTGCAATCTGGGCAGAGATGAGGGTTTCACCGGGATGGACTCTCCTAGTCTCCATGTGTTTGGTGATGGGAAGAACAACGAATGTGTCACAGATGTGCATGGGATTAAGTAGGGCCTTCGTGCACAGTGGTGTGTGCTGTTCCCTGAACAAAGATGTTTGGCCAAGGGGATGAAAGGTGGGGCTGAAACCCCCAGCCAGCATCCTTGGCAAAGGTATTTGCTCTGGTATAGGTCTGTCAGTTCAAGGAAGGGACACATTTTAAAAACTGGTTCTTCTAGTGGGAGATGGTTTCTAATTCTCACAAAGATGGTATTGTATGAATTCCTTTCATGAAGAAAAATACATTCCATATCATTTTTCTATAGTGTAAATCTCTTCCTTTACTCCCTATCAGTTTCTCTTAAAATACTTCCAAAATTGTCTTCTGGGATGTTAATAGGTGACATACAAACAAGGATTCAGTGATAAAATAAATTTTAGAAATGCTGGGTTAGCCACAAAAAGATTTGTTTTAATTGCAGGATTTCTCATCTCTTCCTTTACTCCCTATCAGTTTCTCTTAAAATACTTCCAAAATTGTCTTCTGGGATGTTAATAGGTGACATACAAACAAGGATTCAGTGATAAAATAAATTTTAGAAATGCTGGGTTAGCCACAAAAAGATTTGTTTTAATTGCAGGATTTCTCAGAGCATTTATTATATGATCTGCATTATAAATTTCCCAGAGGTGGTTGCAGTGAGTAGAATTTCCCAAGCATATATAACTGCTGTTATTTGAAGGGTGGTTCCCCTCTGAAATTCATGCTGAAATTTAATTCCCAATACGACAGTGTTAAGAAGTGTGGTCTTTCTGAGCTGATGAAGTCATGAAGGCTCTGCCCTCATGAATGGGATTAAAACCCTCATAAAAGGGATTGAGATGGAAGGGAGTATCCTTTTTGCCTTTCTGCCACGTGAGGACACAGTGTTTGTCCCTTCCTCAGGATGCAGCAACAGAGTGCCATCTTGGAAGGAAGAGAACAGACCTCACCAGACACCAAACCTACCATTACCTTGAGCTTGGACTTCCCAGCCTTCAGAACTGTGAGAAAAAATTTTCTGTTACTTATCACTTACCCAGTCTGTGGTATTTTGTTATAGCAGCACAAACAGAATGATACCAATGACTGGAGAGACATGTTAGAGGACTTGTGTTCTGTAAATACTTACAACACTGTTTGAAATTATTGATGCTTCATTTCTTGGATTTCTAACTGGGAGAAGATTGCTCTGGGAACAACTCATTGTTTCTTTTATCAAATGAGACTGAGTCAGCACAAATTTCAACCAAGGGCCTTGACTTCCTAATAGAGTCACAGCCTCCTTGGTTGAACAGATATCATGCCTTTACAAAAGCACTAAAGGAATATTTGAGGGTTCACAATGCCTTTAGTGCATGGGAGGGTTTCTCTTTGGATGGACGCTGTGGTTTAACAGTCACTGGAGAGGATCTCCACCATAGACAGGATCTTACAAGCATCAACAACCAATATGATTCCTTGGAAACTAAGAGATTTGGACAATATCTAAGAGAATAGGAAGAGCTAGCAGAATTAAACAAGCATGTTTTAAGCTTGCTGGCAATAAAGAACCATTCAGAAAATGTCTGATGACTTCTCTGACATGAGTCTTTCAAATATGGAAAAATATCTGTGACAGCAGCACCCCCCGCCTTCTGAAAAAGCAAATTAAGAAACCAAAAAGGTCAGGATGTTCTATGCCCTTCTACTTCTTTCCCGTGTACCTCACTGGAGACACTGTAGGATTGAGGGAAGTTCACGAAGGGCTAGAGTTTCTAACCAGACCCACGGACCACAGCTCTCCTTATAGCCCTGATGACATATAACCCAGAATGGTAAAAAGGGTCTCACTGCTAAGTGGGTACACAAGCTGTCTGCTCCACTGACCACAGGCAGTGAGGGGCCAGCCTGAATTCCAGCACACAGCAGAATTTGACGATATGCTCTGTAGCTAGTTACTCCTCCTGGAAAGCCAAATAACAACTTCTCAAGGCCTCTGAGGGTTGGGAAGCTGAGAAACACCTTCAATGCAGCCACATGTTGAGGTGCAATTAGATGATTCTTTGTAAATGCAGATGGAATTGCTTCTTTTATTTTGCTCATTCAACTCTGTGACTCATGCACACTGGAAGCATTCTGACCCAGAAAATCACCAAAATTATAGCAGCTACCACGATTTTTTGCTAAAATATTCATTTTGGTTTGTTCTCTTATGGGTCTAGAACTAGTAAAATAAATAAATAAAGGACATCACTGTATCATAATAATCAAGTCCTACCAGTGAGAGGTATTTCTGCTTTTGTGCTTAGAAAAAGGAAGATTTCTTAAACTGATTGGAAAAGCAGATGAATTCAAATGCAAATTATCTTGCCTGCCTGTGGGGTTAGAGAAGGTATACATTATAACGATTTGAATACCCATTTAAATGTGGCTGTATTTGTCTTCCCATATTTTTACTGACACCTATTCTCTGTGTGTTTGCAAGCCACATAATAAAGAATTTTGTGAGCTTTAAAAGTAATTTCCCTTTTTATACCCTGAGCTATGTCCATGAAAGAAGTTCTACAGATATTTGAGAAGAATGACCATATATTTTGGTTTGTGCAGACAGTCCTGGTTAAGGCTTGCTGATTGACTAGTGATTGTTAATTATTTTTAGCTCCTCATTTCACTTCCCTAAGTGTCCTGCTTGGGTGAAGAATTATATGATCTCCCTACTTACAAGTAGGAGAAGTGAATAGGTGGAAGAAATGCCATCATTGCCAAATTTCTAACTATAAATGGATGTTTCTCAAAGGAATGACAGGCTGTCAGCTATATATAGATCAGCTATATGTAAGAGTATAATTAAGGACATAATGAAAGATCCATGTGCAGACAACCCAAAGGGAATGATAGGAGTTTTAGGACACATAAAGGAAAACGAGACCTATTTGATGTGAGCAGATTGCAGAGAGAGAATTGGAGGAGGTAGCTGTGAGGACTGAGCAGCTATGGCTGCACCAGAGGCTGCAGCGTGGCACAGCTCATGATCAAGTTTCTTGTAATTCTTATATTTTGTTGCCCATCAAATTCTATACATAGAAATAATACCAAGAAAGGTCCAGGAGGGAGGAAGCAGTGGGCTATCTCTGCCGCCCTGCCATTATAGAGAATCTGTTCTCTGCTGCTCCTGATTTGAAATTCAAAATACTCTCTCAGATTCCCTCTTCACCCTCACAGGCAAGCTCAGCTTCTCTGGGAGCTGAGCAGGGCTATTTGCAGGTGACTGTACTGTGATCACTGCTCCATTCATTCCAATCTGACTTGCCTTTGCCATGAAAGCCATGTTAATTACCAATATATAGGCCCTACAGTCTCAAATTCACTCTGCAACTTTCAACATCTACCATGTGTGCTGTAATGGATGGAATTCCTTTACTCATTTCTTTACAGCGAGTACCGTTAGGCTTTCTTATTAGAGGGCACTGGAGGGACACGGTAAAAGAAAGAATCTCCTGCCGCTTTCTGCTGCTGCTGCACAGTTGATGATGGGGGGTAGGTGTGATGACATCTGATGGTCCTTTGTCTTAGACCAGTGACCGCTTGGCACCCTTGTGACCTGGCCTACCTTGGGGATCACCTTCCCATAACCCTCCCAGCACGGACATTACCCACTCCAGGTCTCCCACCCCCAGTGGTGCCCCAGCTCCCTCTGTGTGCCCTCCTGCAAGCTGGCTTTGCTTGTTCTCTAAAGAGTTGTTCCCTGCCTGCCTGGTGACTGTGGGCCAGCTCTGGCACAGGCAACCAGCAAACTGCTGTGACATTCACTGGTCAGCAGCTGTACCTACCTTCTCTATTGTGGTCTGAACCTCAGCCTCGTCCAGTATTACTCTTTCTTGGTTCTCTCCCTTCACCCTATTAAATCTTTTAAAGTTCTTATTATCTCTTACATTTATCCTATCATGGCTTAATTCTTCAGGGTAAACATTTCACCTTTTAAAAGAGATTTATTAAGAATTTATTGTTTGAATCAAAAGCTTCATTAAAAATCTAAAAAAGTATAATAGATACTCATGCTGAAAAATGCAAATAATATAGAAGCGTATAAACTGAAAATTGAAGGTCTCATTCTTATACACTCTGGTTTTATAATCATTTCTACTTCCCAACTATAAAAATCATTTATAACTTTTTATATACTCTTCTACAAACTTTCTGTGCATCAATAAACACATAGATGTTAACTTTTGCATTATGCTTTTAACACACTTTTGAACCCTATTTTTTTCTTTAGTTACTATATATTGCGCAGCTTTCCATATCAACATATTTTATTTTTAAGGTATTTATTTGTTCATTTAGTTATTTATTTTTTGAGAAATACAAGTACATACTTAAGAATATGAAGTATCAAAGAGGTATTAAAAAAAAGTAGGCCAAGTGTGGTGGCTCATGCCTGTAATCCCAGCACTTTGGGAGGCTGAGTTGAGAAGATTGCGTGAGCCCAGGAGTTTGAGACCAGTCTGGGCAACACAGTGAGAACTTGTCTCTACAAAAACTATAAAAATTATCTGGATGTGGTGGCACATGCCTGTGGTCCCAGCTACTTAAGAGGCTGGGGTGGGAGGATTGCTTGAGCTTGGGTGTTTGAGTCTGCAGTAAGCTATGGTCACAGCACTGCCTGTCAGCCTGAGCAAAAGAGTGAGACCATGTCTCAAGTAAAAATTAAAAAGTTGAATGCAATAAATATCATTTATAGTATCATTATGTAACTATTAATCCCGGTAAAACCAACTAGCAGGAATGACGATTATATGCTCTCCCCACTTACAAGTGGGAGAAGTGAATCAGTGCCACAAACAAGAGAATATCTCAAGTCACATGTATTACTTTTTCCTAATATTTTTGTTACCAACCATGGGTTCTTGGGATCTCAATGTAATAGAAACTGACTCGAGACCAAAAGAGTTTTCCCAGACAAGGCTTCATGTGAGCTTATGCTCAGATGTAAGAGAGACAGCTCAAGAAAGATAATTTCCTGACTCACTCTCCAAAAAAACCTGGTATGGCTTTTTTGATTAGGCAAAACTCCAGAATTGACTTGGGGGTGAAATATGCAGGCTGGGCTGGGCAAAGCACGTGAAGGGTAGGTATGCAGGTCAGCATTACCTGGTTGCAGATGGTTATCTTGAGTTATGGGTCTCATGGGCCACCTGGTGGTCTGCCCTTTGCCAACAAGGCTGTGAATCGATTGCTCAGTCTGCCTTCCCGAGGTGGGACACTGCAACCTTTGTCATTTCCTAAGGCCAATTCCTGGAATTTTTTATGTAAAAGAACTATTAAATCCAGCTGCTGGTGAAGATGCATGAATAGGTCCAACCAACTGTACATTTGGAAAAATAAAATGTTATTAAAAAAAAAAAGTCAAAGGACTGCTAGTGATGTGGTGGTGTGGGCTTCGCAATCAGTGAGGATGCGTGAAAGAAGGCTCTGATGGGGGTGCACAGAAGCCAAGCCCTGTCTTCACTCTTGTCTCATTGTGATAATTGCTCATTTTTTTTCACAGTTGATAATATATATGAGGTGATTTTTCTGTACAGTTTTTTTCCCTGAGTTTCTAATTATCTTTTTTTGTTGTTGTTGACCAAAGAAACATGTCTTTAAGCTTCTAGTTTCTTAATCATAAATGGAACCATCTTGTTTTTGAAGACCTTCACAGAGTTTGGTGATCTCTTGTTTTAATTTGGATCAGTTGCTTTCTAAGTTGCTTTGTAAGACTGCAGAATTGTTGTGCTAAATTTTCTTTTCACTGGGTTCTTCTAGTTATTTCTTTTTTTCCCCAGAAAACATTTATTATTCTTTCTTGCATTATTTTTGTTGTTGTTGTTTAAGGCTATGGTCAAATAATGACTAGAAATTAGGGAAGAATTTTCTGCATCTTTAGATTTCTGAAAATGCCTTTATCTTGCCCTCATACACGGCTCATATTTATCTGGACCTCTAAAGTCTAGTGTATCAGTCTGGTCCAGTCAGGAGACAGAAATTACAGAGTAATTTGAACAGGAAAAGTAATGAAAAGAATTCTAAACTTTAACAGAGAATTGGAGTAATGAGGAATTGTCTAGTAAAAAGGAAAGAACTCTAAAGAATATAAGAATGGCAGATACAAAGAGCTGTTCTACTCCTGGGTTGAGATAGAGCACCCAGAAAGAGCTCCCGTCCTTCCCTCCTCCTTTTCCCAGAGCTGAGATCCAGTTCTTGTTGGAGAGGACGTAGCCATGGCTCCCTGCATAGCAGAGGAGTCACTGTGGTACTGTGCCAGTTGGAAATCGATCTTCTAAGGCGCTATGGAAAGCTGGTCATGGGGAGGTGTCTCACCAGATCACTGCATTACAAAACTGCTCAGAGGATGATTCCAGGGGAACAGACTTCCAGCCTGTTGCTGCAGCCTTGAACTACAAAACTTGGCTACTGGAGAAGCTTTGTAACTGTCCAACCAATTCACTTTGCCCACTGCCTACACAGAGCCAATTTATCAAGACAGGGGAATTGCAATAAAGAGTTTAATTCACACAGAACATGCTGTAAGGGAGACCAGGGATCAGGGGTTTTTAAGTATAGTTTGGTGGGTAGGGGACCAGTGAGTCAGGAGTGCTGATTGGTTATGTCAGAGATGAAATCACAGGGAGTCGAAGCTGTCCTCTTGCGCTGAGTCAGTTCTTGAGTGTGGCCCATAAGACCAAATGAGCCAGTTTATCTATATAGGATGGTTCCAACAGATTGATTAGGGTCTGTAAAATATCTCAGGCAGTGATTTTAGGTTTTATAATAGTGATGGTATCCCCAGGAGCAGAATCTTGCAGCTTTTAGCTGCATGACTCCTAAACCGTAATTTCTTGTGGCTAAGTTGTTAGTCCTCAAAGACAGTCTAGTCCCCAGGCAGAAAGAGAGTTTGTTTTGGGAAAGGACTGTTCACATCTTTGTTTCAAACTATAAAATAAGTTTCTCCTAAAGTTAGTTCAGCCTATGCCCAGGAATGAACCAGGGTAGCTAGGAGGTTAGAGAAAAGGTGGAGTCAGTTGGGTCAGATCTCTCTCACTGTCATAATTTTCTCAGTTATAATTTTTGCAAAGGCAGTATCATCTTGGTGCTGAAGAAGCTGCCTATGCTATAGCAGCCCACCAAGGGAGCATCCCAGAAGCAGCAAGCAAATAAATCTCTTTTCCCCAGAGATGTCTCTTCAGGGCTCTCTGCTGGCAGTGTTTCAGTGATAGCAGACAATGGAAAGTATTTAAAGGGTCCAGATCCATTTTCACAGAGCAAGCAAAAAGGTAGAACTTGGAGCCAAGAGGCCGTAAATCAATAACCGGCATGTTTAGGTACAGAATGACTCATGTCGTTAGAATGTTAAAGAATTTGCTCGGTTGTCTTCTGATAACTTGTGATGCAGATGAGAAGTCTGATGCCATCTTAGTAACTTCTTCATGGGTGACTTGTTTTTCCCTCTCTGAGAGGTTTTACAATTTTTATCATTGCAGTTCTGAAATCTCATCAGAATGTGTGTAAATGTCACTTTTCCCCCAGTTCACCTGCTTGGGAGCTTGTAGATGTAACCCAATCTAAAGACTTGAGTCTTCAGCTCAGAAAATTCTCATGTTTGTTTATCCTACTATTATTTCCTCATGCCAATTTCTCTTTTTCTCTCTTTTGAACCAGGTATACTCTCATTCTTTCTCTTTTTAACTCCTACTAAGCAGATGTTAGACCCCTTAGATTGGTCTTTTTTGTCTCTTTCAACTTTCTTTTCAAACTGTAACCAAGTACTCCCATTTTTCTACGAGGTGGTTTACTTAATTTTTCCCTCTGTCTTCTTTTTTTTTTCTTCTTCTTTTTCTACCCCACCCCCCACCTTTTACTTAGCCCTTTAGAAATGCAGATGTAACTTTCACCTCCCCTCTCACCAGACATACCCTAGAGGGCAAGTTCATCTGTATGCTCCAAGATGGACCTCTCCTTGAGAGTTGACAGTTGATTTGCAGACCAAAGCATGCTCTCCCAGAGCTCCCACCTCCAGGGGTCAACTCAGGAGGGCATGTTGAAAGTACACCCACTTGGCCACTTTACTGCTTGGAAGGTACCAACTCACCTGCCCAGTAGATAAGGCACGGAGCTAGCGGGAGGGGCCCTGCCCTTGCTCATTTTCTCCCCTACCTCATAAAAGTGTCCTCCTGCTCCAAAAGTGGAGCACTAAGGCAGGACATTTGTGCCTCCTTTCCAAGCTAGATTCCAATAAATACACCTGCTTCGTATCAGACCTCACTCTTCTTAATTGGACTCTGAATTCAGTGAGCAACTAACCCACATTTCAGTTACAAAGCTTTCTCTTTGACACTTGGTTTGAAGTTCTTTGAAATTTCCTTGAGTTTGTTTTGCAGATCACCAATCCAGCCTTGGCCATGTCTAAGTTAATATTCCACCTCTCTGTTGAATAATTTCATTTTGGCAATTACGTTTTAAATATCCATGCACTCTTTTTATTTTTGATGTTTTCTTTTCATAGCAGCATTCTTATTTTGTGAAAGCCAAATCCTCTTGAATCTTCCTGAGGATACTGATTCAGAATTTTTCAGTTTTCTTCTATTCCTTGAATTTTCTGGTTCCTAGGAGGGTTTAGTTGTTTTATTTGGTCTTTCTATTTCATATTTCATATTTCCCTAAAAAAACCTAACTTTTTTTGAAATTCTTTTGATTTATGAATGAAGGACTTAGGCTGATTGGTATAGAGGGCTGGTGTAGGTTTCCTCTGTAGTTTTGTAGGAAGGTTTTCCCAACAATTCTTGAATGGGATGGCTGATTTTCGGTGTTGGGTAAGTAGGTGAGTTGTGCCAGAAACCAGTCCACTTTGATCCCCAGCTGCAGGGTACACAAATTGAGTCCTCTGAGGTGAGGGACAAGTGATGTCCATCCCAAACCTTAATAAGATGTAAACCTCAGCATATCAAAGGCTACTTTCTGAAATACTTCAACTGAGATTTTCAATTTCATATCCCTTTTATAGTCTCACTGTACATGAAGGATTTATGAATTGATTAACTTGTTATCAGCCACTTACCTTGAAAATTGTTATCTCTTGTTTAGTGCCTTATTATGGAAAGCAGGGTCTTCTTGAATCTTGTTTTCTCTGCCTAACTTTTCATTTTAATTTTATGAGATATCTGAGTATTTATAAAAAGATATACATAGGATAAATTACTAAAAGTGTGTGAAAGTGTGTTCAGTTTTAACTTCGAGAATCACTGGGTGTGACTGACGCAATTACTAGCCTTCTCAGGGTTTTGTTGTTTGTTTGTTTTTTTTTGGAGACAGAGTCTTGCTCTGTTGCCCAGGCTGGAGTGCGGTGGTGCGATCTCGGCTCACTCTAACCTCTGCCTCCTGAGTTCAAGCAGTTCTCTGCCTCAGCTTCCAGAGTAGCTGGGACTGTAGGCACCCACCACCACACCTGGCTAATTTTTTGTATGTTTAGTAGACGTGGGCTTTCACCATCTTGGCCAGGCTGGTCTTAAACTCCTGACCTTGTAATCCACCCACCTTGGCCTTCCAAAGTGCTGGGATTACAGGCATGAGCCACCACGCCTAGCCCATCTCTCAGGGTTTTTTAAACAATTGATGTCATTGCCTTTTCCCTACCTATACCTCCTCAAGTCACTACACAGAAGCAGCCAGAGAACAGGGGAAGAGGAGAAAGCCCTGCGGGTGAGATGGGTCTTGTGCCACCATCAGCTTCACCCCTGATTTACTATGTGACCCTAGGTAATAACCATAACTGCTCCTATTGGCTGAGTGCTTCCTATAGGTCAGGCACTGTGCCAAACCTTCTACAGGCATATTTCCAGTTATTTCTCACAACAATTCTATGAGAGCAACACTGTGATCACCCCAGGCTTACTGAGGCTCAGAGGGAATACTATGATGGTTACACAACTCTGTGAATGTATGACAACCCACTGTATTATACACTTTAAATCGGAGAATTTTATGGTATATAAATTATATGCCAATAAAGCTGTTATTACGTGGTGTATTTTTTTCCAATCTGAAGGGGAAGAGATTAAAACTATGAATGAGGTTAAGCATCTTTTCTTATGTTTAATGGTAATTTTTTCCTTATGTATCTTTTATTCCCTCAAAAAATTGAGTTGTTGGCCTTTTACTTACTGATTCATAAGAGCTCAAGGTTGGTCTATCACATATGTTACAAATATTTTCCTATGTTGCAATTTGATTTTTTTTGCTTTATTCATATTCTTTTTGCCCAGCAGAAAATATAAATATTTATTGAGGTAAATTCATCAAATTTTTCTTTATGTATTTAGGGGTTTGTGTTATAGTTGTTAAGGCCTTTTTAACCCCAACATGAAACTCAAGATGATTTAAAAAAATCCATGCTTTATTCTAGTACGTTTATGGTTTCTTTTAAAAATGTTTAATGCTTTATCCATCTGGAATGGGAGTAATGTATAGAAATCTAGCCTATTTTTTCTTCCAGATGGTTGGACAGCTGTCCCCACATAATTTAGTAATTAATATATCTTAGCTTCGTCCATCAGAAATGTCATGTCTACCATGTATTAAACTCCCACATGTGTTGGGTTGTGCACTTATACCCTTGATTCTGTTTCACTGATGTTTCTGTCAATTCCTTCAACAATACCAAACTCTTCTGTTGCTGTAGGTTTATAATCAATCTGAAACATGGTGAAGTTAGTTCTTCCTCGTTTTGCTTCTTTCTGGGGATTTTCACGGCTTGTTTCTTATGCTTATTTTTTTAAAAATGGATGACTTTAGTTTAAATGATGCAGTTCCAATAAAAGTTTTATTAGGGTTTTTATTTGATAGTATATATGTATTTAATTAGAGACTGTTCCCTACCTGGTTAAAGATGCTCTCCTTCCTGGTTTCCTCCCACCTCTTGATTTCCCGGCTCTGTCTCTTTCACTCTTTGATGGTCCTCAGAGTTAGGTCATTGGTAAGAGGACTGTATAATTTATTACCAAACCTGGGACACGTGAGATTAAACAGGTTGCTATTAATAATGGTGCTGGGATACCAGGTGTAAGCCAGGACCACCCTGGGCAAACCTGGATGAATGCCCCTGCCAGTCACTGGCCCCTTTCCAGTGTACAATTCTTTTCCTTTGTGACCTTTGCCATGGCATCAATGACAACCCACGTGCTAATTACTCTAAAGTTTGCATCCAGCTTCTCTCTTGAGTTCCTGATCCATATTTCCAACATTATGCCAAGTATCTCACCCACATGCCCCTCAGTCACCTCGAACTCAACTTGGATTCAGCATCCCTTCAAAGTGGGTTCCCTTCCCTGTCTCCCAGTGAACTCAGCCATCCTGTCTTTAGAGATGGATACCTTGCCATGACCTGGAACTCATCCATCTTCCTTGTTGTCCCTACTGTTCTCCAAATCCTTTCAATTCTATCACTGAAATTGTTTCTGAATCCATCCCCACTTATTGTCACTGTTTTTGTCTTACTAGAGCTTCAAATCTCCTTTCTGGATCATGACAAAAGCTTCCTTTTGGTCTTCTTGCTTGAGGCTTCTCTCACTTCAGTCTAGTCTCTCATCAGAGTGAAAAGCTAAGTGTGATCAAGTCGCTCATCTGCTTAAAGATTTGCACTGGCTCCACCTTGCCAAATTCCTCGTTATGGTGTGTAAGATCATCACAATATGGTTCTGGCCTCCAATTTCAGTTCTCACATCTCCTGACCCAAATGTACTCCGCTAATACTGAAAGTCACCCCATTGACCGAATGTGACCTACCCGTTCCACAACTCTGCACAAGCTGAGCTCACTAAAACGCCCTCCCTGTTCTTCTGTACCAAAAGAAACCTCCTTAAAAAGGTAAAACCTTGCCTTCTCTGTGAAGCTTTTCCCCATTCTCCTAGGCAGTGATCGCTTTCTAGCCCTCCTGAAACTCCTCTTCATACCTTCCACCCGCCCATTACACTGTGACCCCACTGTCTCTTAGTGATGTCTCCCTCATACCAAACTGGCTACTCAGTAAGGGCATAGACACATTTCCCCAGAACATGGTACTCAAGTGCTTGATACACTTCTGTTAAACAAACCTATAAATGATCATGTGAATGGTTTCTGACTACCTGATGGAATTCACAGGTAGTCACAAACCATTCACATTATCAAGGGCAACATCTAAGGGCAATCTTATTATTATTATAATGAATTCAAATTATTAATGGTAGGAGTTATATAGGAGGATCTGCTTCATCTAGGTGTTATTTTAGGCCCTTCAGAGATATTGTCTCCTTTAGTCTTCAAATAGCCTGACAAGATGGGCTTGTTTTTTTTTTCTTACCTGATTTGCTGTTAAGGAGTAAACAATAAAGGTTGAAGGAGATTGAGTAGCTTTTTTAAAGGAGCAATAGCTAATAAGTGGGTTGGAACTAGTTCTGTTTGACCCCAGAATCCGCAGTCTTTTCTCCCTTTCTAAGTTCATTGGAGACAGCTTTTCCCTCTTAACAGATTAATTCTTAATCTCTGGTACACCTGAGATTAAACAGGTTGCTATTAATCATATATTTTTTGGATCACATGTCTTTATCACCATTCTTGACCTCTCTTTTTCTCTTCCCTCCTTATCTCTTTGCCCAGAAGCTGGTTCAATGGCCTTCAGGTTGTTCCCAGCGCTCTCGGGCCATTGAAGGGTCACCTATTACTACAGTCCGAGGTGAGAATGAACTGATGTGAGAAGCCAATCTGCTTCTATGTACCAATGGGAAGGGCTAGATGAGGCTCATGGGTCTCCTGCTTTCCTCCAAAAACACATGATCCTTTAACAGGGGCCCCCTGGAGACACGGCATTGTCTGCTGTTCAACACAGAGCAGGTGAGATGAGCAGTGGGAAATAAGGCTAAAGAGGAAAGGACTCGTGGGAGCTGCTGTTCAGAGAGGTGTTTCAGGATGCAGGAGGCTCAGGCCGTAGCATCAGAGGCTGCCTGCCTGGCCTATGGGCAGAGAGGGTTCATAATTTTATTTAAATATTATTACAATGAGCAATACATGCTTATTGTAGTAAACTTAGATAATTCAGCAATCACAAAGGAAAAAATCACTCATAAGCTGGCTATACCATACAAACCTTATAACATTTTTTTCTATCTCCTTGTCCTCAAGAAAAGAGTGTGCTTACTGTGACTAGATTTCGTTATGTATGTTTCATGCTATTGAACAGCCTTTCTCCACACCATTTTGCATGTGTTCATGGCAGTCGGGTAAACACTCTTCAGCCACTATCTGGGTGTGGCCTACTGTGGTTTAGGAATGAGGGATCTGGGACAATTGAGGAGACAAAGGGTGGCATCAAAGCCAAATGGCTGACACAGGGCGACCTCACAATTCTGTAACATTTGGCTTAGACCCTGTAAGTGAAGACAAGAAGGAGCTTTGGAAATACCCTCGCAGGTCATCTCTTTATGTCTGAAGATACTGAACTGAGAGGAAGAGGCTCATGCTGTAGGCCCCTGAGGCCATTCCTGGCACGTCAGGCCTGGAACCCAGGAATCCTGATTCTTGGTCCAGAGCTTTTTCTGCTCTTTCACAAAACACTGTCTTGCCTTCTTAGAAGAATGTGAAGAATTTGGAGAGATTTCACTTATCATGGTGGCACAGAGGTTGGAAGGAAGCGCTATAAGGGAAGAGAAAAGCAGAAATTATGTGGAAAAGAGAAAAAGTATGAATGATCATGATATTTATTAAGGTTTGAAGTAACTGTAATTAAAATGGGGATGGACTGTTAGGGATTCTGATCGATTATAAGAAAGAATTGAAGAGAAGGATGTATTTTTTTGATTGTCAGTAAGCGGGTTGTAAAGGGTCACAACTGATATTTACAGTAGCTAACCATGTGTCAGGAAGGTGACTTAAAGTAGACCTTCAAGGAAGGTAATCATATACCCACTGAAAGTAACTTGCTCAAGGTCACAGAGCTAAAACTGGCCACTGAGAGCCAGATAGAGCCTGCGTGCTCTATCTCACAGGACCATCTGAAGTACCTCTCAGAACTGTCCACCTGGGGAAAGAAAAAAGGGAATATTTATCTGTTGGTTTATTTCCCCTATGGTCAAATGTTGCTCTGCAAAGTGTTAATTCCCCTGCACTTCTGGGTTTCTCTTATCTGAATCCATCCTTCCTGGCTAGTCCCAGGGTGGGACATGAAGAGTTTGTAGAGAAGAGGTACTATCAGGTCATGCCTGCTTGAGCTAGTAGAAATCTAGACAGAACTGGTCACTGTGGATGGATAAAAGGTGAGGCAAGGAAGATTAGAAGTTGTGTGCAAGAAGTATTCTATATATTTGAATTAGAATGTAAATATGGCTGGTTCCAGACAGAACATCCTATGTAGCTGAGACTTCTTTTATTTCTAAAAACCTTTCAATATATATTTCCTCCAAAGCTTATATTCTTTTCATCATAGCCCACAGGGTAGGCTGCCACGATTGTTCCTGTTTGAGTCACATGATACCTCTAGAACAATCACTGTGGCCAGGGAGGCATATTCTATAAAATGACAGCTGCTCTCATTAAAATCATATTTGGAACTTAGTGAAAGGTACATTTCTCAGAAGACAAAACAGTGGATGTCTCTTGTGATAGCAAATAGTAATAATAGTTATCAAAACTTCTGATCCAAAGGCTCTTGGTGCTTTCAGTTTTACTTAAAGCTCAGTCTTCACAGAAACTCAGTGAGATAGGTGGAAAATGTTTCATACAAGAGATAAGGAAGATTGTACCCTTTTGGAAGAAACCCTCTAAAATATTTGTGGGATCTCCCTGGTCTCTCCCCTCTACTAAGTGCACTTTGAATATTGCATCTAGAAGGTTAGGCAGAGTTGGTATTATTTGAAGCAAATTGGAAAGGAATTTCAGAGACAAAGACTTAAAAATAGTTTTAATGGCTTTATTCCACAACAGCCTTCCAACATAGATTCAATTCAGTGTTGCCCAGTGGGTTATAAATTTGAATGAAACTCAAAGGAATCATTTTACTAAATGGATTGAGATAGTCCAGCCAAAGAATGTAGGTTCATTTCAGAGTTCCCCTGCCACAGGTGAAATGGCAGAGCATGCCATTTCTGAGCTTTCTCTACCGGATGCCTTTGTTCATCACACTCAGAGCTGCTTTGGGTGGTGGGCTGTGGACACTCAAAATCCTCTGGCCTGTTTTAACTGGATCTTTAAATCTCATTATTTGTCCTGGTTAATTTTACTAAATAAACCAAGAGAAGCAGGTGGCTTCATGTAGTTATTATTGTTACTATTAAAAGCTATGATTAAGACAGGTCTGCAAACCTGGCTTTAGACTCAGGCTCAACTTTCCTACTTTCCTAACCCCATCCCAAATCCTTTGTAAGTTTTTTTTTGTTTTTTGTTTTTTTTTTTTTTGGTAAACAAGCTTAGGATGGGCAGCTGCGCTCAACTTTGTATTTTGGATAGATTCACGTTATTTCCTCAAGTAAAAGACACGTTGCTTTCAGTGCATTTTCTCTCTCTCTCTTTTTTTCCTGGTGCTGGAGTTCATAGAATTCTAATTCAGATGTGTTTTACTATTTCACCGATCTAGACTGTGTGTGGGGTTAGGTTTCCCTTTCCCCTCATCTCGACATCTGTCTTTGGACTCCTCACTTCGCATCTCTGTCTCCCTGGGTTTTTCTTTCTCCATTCAGGGCTTTCTTCAGAAACGTTCTTATAGAACATAAAGGAAAAGATAAATTCCTGATTTGACTTTTGATTATGGGATATTGTCAGAGATATTTGAACCAAAGGGATTCCATCCTGGATAGGGGTTGGGTAAAATGAGTCTGAGACCTACTGAGCTGCATTCCTAGAAGGTTGGGCATTCTGTCACAGGATGAGATAGGCTGTTGGCATAAGGTACAGGTTGCAAAACCCTTGCTGATAAAACAGTGTGGGGCAAAGAAGTTGGCCAAAATCCACCTAAACCAAGATGGTGATGGAAGTGACCTCTGGTCGTCCTCATTGAGCATTATATGCTAATTATAATGCCTTAGCATGCTAGCAGACACTCCCACCAGTGCCATGACACTTTACAAATGCCAGAGCAACATCAGGAATTTACCTTATATGGTCTAAAGAGGGGAGGAACCCTCCATTCTGAGACTTGCCCACCCTTTTACTAGAAAACTCATGAATAATTCACTCCTTGTTTGACATATAATCAAGGCAAAACCATTAAAATAGCCAGTCAACCACCCTCAAGTTTGCTCTACCTATGGAGTAGCCATTCTTTTATTCCTTTACTTTCCTAATGAACTTACTTTCACTTTATTGTATGGATTCAACCCAAATTCTTTCTTGCATGCGATTCAAAAACTCTCTCTTGTCATCTGGATTAAGACTCTTTTCCAGCAACAGTATGAAGGTGGGGGAAAGAAGGCCCCACCTCAGAACAAAGAAATAATAAGTAAGGGATGGATGGTGAGAAATCCTGGAATGCTGGAGGTAATTTTTGGCATTTTTTCTGTAGAAGAGGGCAAGGATCAGCATGTTGAAGCCAGCTCCAACTCCAAGTTCAGTAATGTCATTCTGATAGCTTGAAATTGGCCATAGTTTGACACACATTACAGGTCTCTCTGGAATGCAGATTGTTAAACATTTGCCAGCAAATCATAGGCATTTCCATAGAGTGTGTTTGATTTATTACAGCTAGGAGGCCTGAATTATGTTTTCCTAGTAGGCTTTATATAAAAAGCCTATTTGTTCCATTGCCCCTCCTTACATCAGGTTCATTGGGTGAGGTGCCAAAGACTTTGTACCAGGTGTCTGGAAGATAGGGTTCCAATCCAAGCTACTCTTCTGCCTGGAACTCTCTTCCTCAGGTAGCAGCTTGGCTCACATTGCTTCCATCTTCTCTTCCAGTCTTTATCAAAAGCCACCATCTCAATGAGGTCTTTCCTGACCACCATTTATCCCTGCAACACACTTATCACTGTACATCCTGAACCACTTTCTCTGAGCTTTTTCATGTCCTCTATCCTCTTCTAACTACATACTTCATACTATATTCTATAATATGTTTATTTTGTGTCTCTCCTTCTGGAATTAAGCTCCTCAGCCTCAGAAATCTTTGCTTGTTTGTCCACTGATAAATTCCAAGCACCTGCAACAGTGTCCAGCACACAGTAGGTGCTGAATAAATATTTATTAAATGAATCAAATAAACAATCCTATCTCTAAACAATTTAGTATTATAATTTGATGAAAGGTATAGAATGGCAACTCCAGTCTTCTAATCTGCAAAATAATGATGTATTTTGTTTTATTTAATGGAATTTTTTTTTTTTGCTAGAATCAAGTGGGATAATACACAGGAAAGTAATACTTTAAAGTACAAAGAACTGTGTCAAAATAAAAAGCATTTGTGTTGAATGTAATTGGTTCCTCATAAAAAATAGCCACGTTATCTGAACTCTAATTTGATGTTCTTTTAGAGGGACTTACCTCCAGAAGGAAGAAAGGGAGGAAGAAAGGAAGGAAGTGGAAAAGAAGGGAAAACTAAAGAATAGCAAGAAACAGAACAGGCTTCCCCAGACTGAGCCTGCTCTTGTTAATGTACTACCATTAAAGCAATACTATTTTTAAAATGAGGGTTGAAACTGAACTGCCCCTCATGCTTGGCTAATGACATGGTTACATCATACAAAAGCCATTGTTCTCTGGCAATAAAATGCTACTCTTTTAAAATCAAGGGACTCTTAAAGAATAAGAAAAAAATCAATTGCTTACTGATACCTGGAAAATTAAATTCATTTCACATGGAAGGAAACTTTGCCTTCCAAAGAGCTATTTCTGCACTATAAGAAAGACAGAGTGATTGTGGAATTTTATGTATTTATGAGATTCCTGTAGCACAAAAACCAAAGACACCCCGTTGTAGTGTGGTTTGATAGAGAAACTATGAAGTAAGTTGCCAGATAGAACCAAAATCCATCCATCCATCCATCCATCATGCCTAAAATCATGGACTCTGATTTAAAATTTTTGGTGTGAATTTTACCTTCACTACTTAATAGCTGTATGATCTTGGGCATGTCCCTTAAATTCTTCATGTAATTTCCTCATCCATAAAATTGGAATAATATTAGTTCCTACCTCATAGGGTTGATCTATGGATTAAATGAGCTAATATACATAAAGTTCTTAAATAGAGCCTGGCATGTAATTAGGACTATGTAGGGGTTATGTAGGGGTTAGCTATGACTCACTTAGCCAATATTTATAGAAATCCCACTAGGTACTTGTAAGAGATAGGAAAAACCAAAATATTTGTCCTACTCTTACATACCACTCAACACAACACTTTTGATAAAATATGTGTGGGATTTTCCCACATACACCAGCTAATTCGGTAGACACCAGCTGGGTGTCATCTAATTCAGTTCAAATCTGGCACTATCTATCTACCTGGAGTGGCAGGTTAAGGGATCCACCCCATAAGACTGCCCTGCACTTCAAATGCCACTCTTAAGTAATAGCTTAGTTATGGGAAAGGAGTCCTGGTCCAGACTCCAAGAAGGACTTCTTGGATCTTGTGCAAGAAAGAATTTAGGTCAAGTCCACAGAGTAAAGTGAAAGCAAGTTTATTAAGAAAGTAGAAGAATAAAAGAATGGCTATTCCATAGACAGAGAGGCCCTGGGAGCTGCTGGTTAATAAATAACCTATTTTTATGGTTATTTATTGATTATATGCTAAAAACAAGTGTGGACTATGCATGTCTCAACTTTTTAGAACATATAGGGTAACTTCTTGACATTGGCATAGCATTTGTAAACTGTCATGGTGCTGGTGGGAGTGTAGCCATGAGGAGAACCAGAGGTCAGTCTCATTGTGTTCTTGGTTTGGTGGGTTTCGGCTGGCTTCTTTACTACAACCTGTTTTATCAACAAGGTCTTTATGGCTTGTATCTTGTGCTGACCTCCTATCTCACTCTGTGACTTAGAATGCCTTAACCATCTGTGAATGCAGCCCAGTAGGTCTCAGCCTCATTTGACCAAGCTTCTATTCAAGATGGAGTAGCTCTGGTTCAAATACCTCTGACATCTCCCCACTTTGTTTTATAAGAGAACCCTTAATCCTAAAGGTTGCAGAGGAATGAAGATCCATCTTCTGCAACTTCTTCAGGCTGAATAGGGGTGATATTCCTGCCTAACTGTGAGGGTCTTTTGCATTAAGGGTAGAGAGGAGCTCAGTCAGAAAATGTTGGAATGACAAGGATCATTCGTAACTCTTGAGTTGTGAAAAAAGATGATATCTGGAAGATTAATAAGTATTCTGTTTAAGAAAACATTCAGTAAGCTTGTCCTGCATTATTACACAAAGAGTACAACAGCAATATGTTCCACCACAGTAAAGTAAAATTATTCCAAGTAAACTAAATTAGAAGGCTCTTCATGAACTGGGCACCTGTTGGAACCAAGCTGATATGGGGTTGCTAGCTGATTGCAATATGTTCTCAGATTTAGAATACTGATTCAGATTTTTACATTACTCATCCCTGTTTCTCTGAGTAGAAGCCAGAGATCACTTGTTGGTTCACAGAAATAAGCAGGGTTAGCCTAAATTGCAGAAACAAATGTAAAAACAACTGATGAGATTTAACAAGTGTACCTTAGTTCTTGAAACAGTTTCTCTCTCCAGTTTCCAATTTTTACTAAAGACAAATCATGGTAGTATTGCTTTGGTTTATTATAGTTGGCCTAATTATTTGTATACAGTGCAGCAAAAATAATTATTTTTTTTACATAGGCTTTTCAATTGGCTTTGATGGAACTCTGTTCCACAGATGGAATCTCAGATAAGACTTTTTTAGAGCTGAGCCCTGACATAGGTTTGCACCCTTAAATACCTATGAATTGAGTAAATCCCTTCCCTCTTGAGGTTCCAAGATAACTTAGGGGTCCTAGGCTTGTCATAAAGTGGCATTCTTTATTTACACAAATCAGAAACGTTGTACAGGGACAGTTGTAGGCAAGATATGAGGCCAGTTCCCCAAAGGGCTTTTATTGGCTCTACAAGTCAAGTTTGATTCCTTAAACAAAAGCATGCCATTCCAGTCAAAGCCATGGTAAAATAACCAGTTTCTCCAATTGTGTCCTGTTG
This sequence comes from Plecturocebus donacophilus, assembly GCA_004027715.1. Classification (NCBI taxonomy): domain Eukaryota; kingdom Metazoa; phylum Chordata; class Mammalia; order Primates; family Pitheciidae; genus Plecturocebus; species Plecturocebus donacophilus. Next base: position 20,840 of record PVKP010009190.1, on the reverse strand, counting down.
CAGAAGAAAACAGATTCTTATTGCACTCGTGCAAATAACTACATTGCCATAAATTAAGAATACTTATGAATCATTTCCAAATTCTGGAGAAATCAGGTAGAGAGAAAAAAATATGTACCAAATTTTGTTAACAGGAGTATACTTCACTCAACTGTTAAATGCTGTAAATAGCTTAAAAGAACAGTTTTCTTGCCTTTGAAAAACAAAACAATACAGGATCAGCAACATTTTAGGCAAAAAGTTAAAAAGATTACTTCAGTTTTCTATTGGTTCAGTCAATTCAGTTAACTCCTGTTCTGTTTGATATTCATGAACAGTTCATTTCTCTATGAGAGTCCTGAAAGTTTTTTTCCTCTATTCTGATGTCACAGTTTCCAAAGTTATCAGAAACCTCCATTTAGGAACACCTGTTAGAGTCCTATAGCTGATTATGAACCACCTTCTAAAGAGGACCAAAACAAGACAACAATTGTTTGTGGATGATTGACAAATTTAGTTACCTCTGTAGCATTCAATGACTCTGTGTAACAATTATAATTATTAACACGTACTAAGCCATGTCAGAATTATAGGAATCCTTTTTTATAATTTTGGAACACATACCAATAACACATTTATACAAATATATACCAAAGAAAGCCAAATACCATTTCATATTTGACAATGCTCTCTTTATGATTTTTGTACCAAATAAGCCAAATTTAACCTTTATATTAATGTATTATTAATGTTAAACCCAATTCTTAATAAAATTTTATAGACAAATGTATTTAATCTCAACTAGTTTGACCAGAAGAGTCTCATAAACCTTTTATAACCTTTTACAATTTTTGTTAAAGAATAGATTATAAGTAGGTTTTTGCTCCAAGAAAAACCTGTTATGTTTTTATTACAATGTTTAATTTACAGAAAAAACTGAATATCCCTTTAGCCAATATGTTCACATACAGAATTTTCTTAACCAGGTTAATTTTTTAGGCCAGGGACAGTGGCTCATGCCTGTAATCCCAGCACTTTGGGAGGCTGAGGTGGGTGGATCTCTTGAGGTCAGGAGTTCGAGATCAGCCTGGCCAAAATGGTGAAACCTCATCTCTACTAAAAATACAAAAATTAGCTGGATGTGGTGGCACAAGGCTGTAATCCCAGCTACTCAGGAGGCTGAGGCAAAATAATCTCTTGAACCTGGGAGACAGATGTTGCAGTGAGCTGAGATTGCACCACTGTACTCCAGCTTGGGTGACAGAGCAAGACTCTGTCTAAAACACACACACACACACACACACACACACACACACACACACACACACAACAAAACAGTTTTTATAACCCTTTCACAACTTGCTTAAACCTTCAGCTTTATCTGAACTTAAAGCAATACTTTAACCTTTTAATCTAGGCAAAATATTCACATTCCATGACTTCCAATAATCTCCTCCTAAAAACCCATTTCACTTTCTTTACACACCTTACATGTTAAACTGTTTCTTTAGTAGTCTCAATTACATGTTACAATGTTAACTCCTAGCAACTTTGACTTTTGGTGAAAATCTTGGTAAGTTCAGGATTTTAATTATGTGTAGGTGTGGAGCGCAGGACCCAGACAGAAATGCAGATGTGGTCTGACTCTTTCCAACATCTGACTCCATGTTTCCTAGGCCTTACCTAGCTGTAAAGCAGGCAATTTGTACACTTAAGAGTCACAGTGGCATTTTATGAAGCATTTAGGAGGCCTTTAAATTATGCAACATTTGTTGCATAAATTTCCTTTCATGAATCTTTTCTGGGCTTACACAGACCATCTACAATGTGCTTAGACTTTCTGACTTGCCCCAAACATCCCTGTTTTTAAACAACTAGTCATTTTACTTTAGAACAAGAACTTACCATACAACATTCTTTCTTATATAAAATCTTTCTCTCTCTCTTTTTTTAATAACCTTCATTGCATAGCTAGGTGGCATGGCTAACTCTGCATGTCCTCAAGCATTATCTTGAATCTAATGTCTGCATGTAGATGAATTGAACAATTTTTAAAAGTCAAAGAAGCAGTTTATGACCTAAAAACATTTGGTAAACCTACTATATGACCTGCATAATTTAGACCAAATGTTTACATTTTTGAAAATATTTTTATTTTACCAAAAATCTTTAAACTGTCTTTACTTCCCAAAGATTACTAAAGTCACATGAAAGAAAAAGAATTACACTTTTTACTTTTCTGATAAAATAGTTGATTTAAGCTCTTATTATTATTAAACCAATTAATAAAAGCTCTTTTAGATATAAACATCACACACACAACCCATATAAACACAGAGACAGACAGAAGATAAAGAACTCATCCCCTGAGCTGGGAATTGAACCCTTAACCTGGGCTACCATTTGAAAAGAGAAAGCAAGGACACGTGGTTACAAGGTCAAGCTCCTCAAAACATAGAAGACAAGAGGGAAACCTCATCCAGTTTTTGTCAGAGACCTGCAGCAAAGTTTTTAACTGATCAGTTTGCTGGACTGTCTTGAAAAATGGGCTTACAGGTATTCTAAGCCCATATTATGTCCTAAGGTATCCCTCATTATGACAGAAGAATACAGAAGGACACATAAAGCACACTGGATTCACTACTGCTTAAGGTTAGCCTTGCAAATCCTTTTTTCTATTAATCAAAACTTTACAGAAGATAAACAGTGGTTTTTACCAGTCATTCAACTGGTTTGCACAGAGAGAAAGGAAAGGAAAGGGAGAAAAGCATTGCCTGAGGCAGGATGGGGAAGGTGAGGTACTCAGGGAGGCCAGAGAAAGTCACACCCATTATAGCTGAAAATGAATCAAAAGTTTCCCCTTTTCCTCTTAGGAAGTTGGTCCCTTTCCTAAGAAGAAAAGGGGAAACTTGAGAGCCGATGGGACTGCTGGAAAAGATGTCTCGTGTCCCATGATCCTGTACATGCCCAATCCTGTCACCCACAGCTGTCAGCAAAGAGTGAAAGTCAAATTAATCCAAAGAGAACAGCAGTTAACATCCTGTAGTGCCAAACCCACTCTTAGCTGAAAGGGCCTCTAACCCCCTAAATCTTAGAAGAGACTCTAACTCTCCTAAGTGGGGCCTCTAACCCAAGGCTGGAGGTCAAGCATCCTTGCCTTTTATTAAGAGGGGCCTCTAACACACTCTGTCTTAGGAGAGACTCTAACTCCCCTAAGTTGGGCCACTAACCCAATCCCATTCTTTACCTGGGTATATGCATCCCATTTACCCAAAGTTAGCTAATCAGTGCTGCAGTCTGTTTCCTTTGGGTTGGGAGTTTTCTTCAGTATCTTCCCTTCTGTGGTTCACCAGAAAGATGCTATTGGACCCCACCATTTACCCAAAGTTAGCCTTTGGGTTGGGGGTTTCCGCACTATAGTTCCTTTGCGGTCTTCAGAAAGATGTTACAGGAAAGGGGTCCCAATCCAGACCCCAAGAGAGGCTTTTTGGATCTCACACAAGAAAGAATTCAGTGCAAGTCCACAATGCAAAGCAAGAACAAGTTTATTAAGAAAATAGAGTATTAAAAGAATTGCTACTCCATAGACAGAGCAGTCCTAACAGTTGCTGGTAGCCTGTTTTTTATGGTTTTCCTTGATTATATGCTAAACAAGGGGTGGATTACTCATGCATCCCCTTTTTAGAACATAAAGGATAACTTCCTGATGTTTCCATGCCATTTGTAAACTGTCATGGCACAGGTGGGAGTGTAGCAGTGAGCATGACCAGAGGTCACTCTCGTTGCTATCTTGATTTTGGTGGGATTTGGCTGGCTTCTTTACTGCAAACTATTTTATCAGCAAGGTCTTTATGACCTGTATCTTGTGCTGACCTCCTATCTTATTCTGTGGCTTAGAATGCCTTAACTATCTGAGAATGCAGCCCAGTAGGTCTCAGCCTCATTTTACCCAGCTCCTAATCAAGATGGAGTTACTCTGGTTCAAATGCCTCTGACAGCTTGTCATCTATGCTTTTGACATACCAGTTATATATCAGGGTTTCCACAGCTGCCTCCTTGGGTTCAATTAATTAGAGCAGGTCACAGAAATCAGGGAAACACTTACATTTACTCATTTATTACAAAGGATACAGATGAACAGCCAGTTGGAAGAGATGTATAGGGCAAGGCATGTGGGATGGGATTCAGAGCTTCCATGCCCTCTGTGGCAGGCTACCTTCAAGGAACTTCCATGTGTTCAGTTATCTAGAAGGTCCCCAACCTTGTGTTTTTGGGTTTTATGGAGGCTTCATTACATAGGCATGATTAATTATGTCATTAGATATTGATGATCAACTTAACCTTCAACCCCTCTCCCTTTCCTTGAGGTTGGTAGGGTGAAGATGAAAGTCCCAACCCTCTAATCCTGTCTTGGTCTTTCCCATGACCAACTCTTATCTTGAAGCTATCTATGGGCTGCCAGGTACCAGTCATCTCATTAGCATACAAAAGACAGTCTTATTACACTGAAGATTCCAATGGTTTTAGGAGTGCCAGTATATATGTGTGTGTGTGTGTGTACACACACACACACACACACACACACACACACACACTATATATATATATATAAATCACAGTATCACAGTACTAGGCACACCTTTCCCTATCATTAAATATGAGAACAATTTTAATAGTTGCATAGGTATTCTGCAAAATATATATGGGCATACCTTAGTGCAGTTCTTCTCAAATTACAGTCTGCATTAGAATCACTTGGAAGCTTGTTAAAGCAGATTGGTGAGAGTTTCTGATTGAGTAGACCTAGACCTAGGGATTTACATTCCTTTATTTTTTATTTTTTATTTTTGAGATGAAGTCTCACTCTGTAGCCTAGGCTAGAGTACAGTGGCATGATCTTGGCTCACTGCAACCTCCATCTCTCAGGTTTAAGTGGTTCTCCTGCCTCAGCCTCCTGAGTAGAGGGGATTACAGGTGTGTACCACCATGCATGGATAATTTTTGTATTTTTTAGTAGAGATGGAGTTTCTCCATGCTGACCAGGCTGGTCTCGAACTCCTGGCCTCACGTGTCCACCCGCCTCGGCCTCCCAACGTGCTGGGATTATAGGTGTGAGCCACCGTGCCTGGCTAGAATTTAGAGTTCTGACAAGTTCCTGAATGCTGCTGATATTGCCCCTTGGAGACCACACTTTGAAAACTATATCTTAGTCTATTTAACCAATTTAGTATATTTATACTTTTTGAATAGTTTGTTTGCAAGGTGTAACCCTGCCTAGGAAACCTCTGGGCAATCAAATTCTTACCAGTCACTGATAGGTAAGTGTGAGTGAGTTTATTAGATTAATGAAGACAGTGAATCAATCTCCAAGGTCCCTATATTAGATACATCTTAGGCAGCACCGTAGATCCTCATAGCCTCACTGGCACCTTATTTTGGCCACTGACCTGGGGACTAATAGAGATCAGGGAGAAGTCAGACCAGCTTTATGCAATTACAAGAAGCCCAGCCATGACTCACCTCAGGCCTTTACTCCTACATCTCTGAACATCCACCCCAGAGCTTCTTTGTTGATGTCTTGGTGTGGGATTCCTTGGGTATTCACTAGGCTTTCAGATTGTACCATATAGGGCAGCTAATGCCCCATCCTCATGTTGGCAACCTCCACAATGCTTCCTTGTTTCATCCTCCCTCCATCCATCTCCCTAGAATCGCACTTCCCAATAAAGCATTCTCTTTTAAGTCTTGGTCTCAGGCTCTGCTTTCTAGGGTACTGGGTTGATTAACCCCTTTCAGTGCAAAATGTAACTGCAATGCCACTTTCTTCCATGTTTGCTTAGTGAGGGAAAGGCAGGAAGCAAGAGTTCTTAAATTGGGGTAGGTGAATCAGGCTTCAGGAGGTCTGTGAACTCTCTCAAAATCATACACGAATCTGTGTGTGTGCATGCATTTTTTTTTTCTGGGACAGTCTATTGCATTCAACAGGTCATCAAAGTAAATAACCAATAACAGAAAAGGGAGAGGAAAGAAAAGGAAAAATTTAAGATCGAAGGCAATGTTTGAGAAGGCAGATAGAAATGGGATACCACATGTAATCTGCCAAGTAGCTGGGGGTGATGGCACCAGGAAGGTGATGGTACCAGGGAAAGGAAAGGTATAGAAAACAAGCAGGAGTATGTAGAGGTGGAAAGTCTTGATACCTTTTTCCACCCGTCATAAGGGTCATGGCCAACACTCCTCTAACAAAAGCCAGGTTAAGAGAAAAGCATAACAAATATATTTAATTAAGATCTATGTGACACAGGAGGCTTCGGAAATGAAGACCAAAAGACCCAGGGAAAACTGTCTATTTTTATACTTGGGTTCAATGAAGAATGGACAGCTGTGTAGCAATGTGATTGGACAAAAAGGGGATGATCTCATGGGAATAGACTAAGGGGAAAACGCAGCAAGGCCTGTCTGTTCCCATTCTTCTTGAACTTTCTGTGTAGCACTCCTTCCTCCCAGGTATGGGACAGGACCTATCTGAATGGGGGTATTCAAGGGAGAAGGGAGAGAGTGATCATTCTAGGTTTTATGACTTGCTTTGTGAGAGAGGAGTTTTAGTCTCTATGACCTGCCCTGGAGGAGAGGAATTTTGGTTTCTACGATTTGCTTTGGGAGAGAAAGGAGGACAGGAGACAGGAGGATAGGAGGTCAGAAAGATCCAGTTTCTGAGGTTCCTCCAAACTCCTTTAGTTCAAAGTACTCAACGTGCCAAGGTGGTATACTTTGGGGTATCATGTTCTGAGCTCCAACAAATAGATGAAAAACATGTTTCTCTGATGTTCAGTTGGACCCAGCTGGCATTCTAGGAATGTTCAGATAGCCCATGCTGAACATCCACATCAGAACTTTCCCCTCTGCAATGGAAGCCTCTGTTTCCTGATTTGTCAAGGAAGGTGATTGGCATTAGTGATTTCTAAAGAACTTTCAGCAAAAAAATAGTGGCATCTTCTGGTTCATGTTCCTGTGGTTTGATTTTTTCTTGTTCCCTTAGGAAGATCTAGTATTCCCCAGTTCTTCCAGGAATAGAATGAAGGCTTTCCTGAGAGCTCAGCCCCATCCTCGACTGGGTCCCTATCAAGCCCTCACCCTCTGAAGTGTCACTCTAGAATGAAAATTACATTAATTGAACTTTGGGGGGTTGTGCCTTTGAAGCAAGCAACGCAAGAGTCAAAATCTAATTTCCATACTGATAAGAGTTAAAAAATGATGCCTTGTAATGAGCAAAATGCCTGCAACTGGTCTGGCTTGATATTAGCATAAAAGTGTTAATCACATTGGCATACAGTTAGAAGGTAAATTTGCCTGTAAAAAATCCACTAAAACAGAGGTTCTCTATCTTGCAGTTTATAAGTAATACTGACAGGCCTGAGAGCAGAAATCAGAGTCTGATTAATGACCAATGTTTTGACTCTGTTCTATTCATTGGTTAAGTTTCACTTGGTTTGTGAAAGCCCTGAAGAATGAGGTGGAGAAATCCCCAACATCTGGGAAGCAGCAGCCCACGACGGCCTTGGCTGGAAGCTCCCAGTTAAGTTTCTCTCCTCCCTTTCCTTTGAAAGGTGAGGGCTCAATAGCTCAAGGTTGGCCAGACTTCTACAAGCTTCCCAGGAGCTTTCAACTCAAACTATTTTCATAATACCACCTAGATGCTTTGATTGACTTCTGCTTGCCACCAGAATGGTCAGATTGTTTTAGGCTCAGGTCTTTTTGGCCTTCCTGAGTTTTTATTGGTCCCCTATGAAGGAAGTGAGGTCATGATTAGGGGTGTGTGTGTGTGTGTGTGTGTGTGTGTGTGTGTGAAGAAGACTCTGACTTTGTACATGAACGTTCATAGGAGCATTATGCCTAATAGCCAAAAGTGGAAATAACTCAACATCCACCAACAGATGAAAAGATAAACAAATAGCAGTTTACCCATACAATGAAATATTACTCATTATTCAAAGAGACGAGGTGATGATACATGTTACAGTTGGATGAACCTCAAATATAACACACTAAATGAAAGAAGCCAGGCCCAAAGATCACATATGTTACATTTATGTAAAACATCTAGAATAAGTAAATCAGATTGGTGGTTGCTATGGATTGGGGGTGGGATGGGGAGTGATTGCCTAATAGATTTTCTTTTGATGTGTTCAAATATTTAGGAAGTTGGCATAGGCAGTGCATATACAACATTGTGAATATACTAAATACCAATGCATTGTAAACTTTCAAATGGTTAATTTTATGTTATGTGAATTTTACATCAAGAAAAAAACTTGATTATTCTGGATGCAATGCAGAGGATGGATTAGAAGGGGTGGGTTGCAAGTCTGTTGCAATGGCCCAAGTGAGAAATTAGAATAGTTTGAACTAGGGTGGTGGTGATGGAGGTAAAGAGGAGTGGAAGATTTGAAAGACGTTTGGAGGTAACTGTTAAGGATATACACCTGCAAAAGCAAACCCTCATATCACATGGTCCCCATTGTGGTATCATGATGAAGGGGAAAAGGGAAATGGGGGAAATTCTTTCCTGGGGGTGTTCCCAGATGAATTATTTGCTGTATGTGCCTAGAACTCCTTGATTTCATTTGTGCATTTACAGTAAAATGTATTATATTTACAGCCTTTGTACAGCTATGCCATGTGGAGAATCTCAGGCTTCCTGTGGGAGAAAACATCTGGGAGCTTGTGAATTGCTCGCATTTCTATCATCACATTATGTCTGAGATGCCTTCCTGAAAGTAAGGACAGAAATACTGATCAAGCCCTGGATGGATATCTCTCTCTCACACACATGCATACACACACACACACACACACACCCTGCATACCTGCTAGGAGGCTGACAGCATACACTTTGATGTGCATTGGCACAGACAAGTCAATATGCTTGTTGAAACCAGAGAGAAAAGTCTATGTCATGTTTTTCCCAAAGAGTCTTAAGAAAGTACAAATAAAAAGAAAATCATTCAAACTGACCACATGTAATTAGACTAGGTGAATTCCCTGCCTTCCTCATTCCCTCATTAAGCCTCTCTAAAATTTGCTTTTGGAATAGATATATGTATTATTTTTCCACAACAGGACAGACTTGTCTTGAGTATCTTCTGCTTTTATGATGAAAATAGTAAGATTAATGAGGCACTGACTGGCAGTGGAACAGTCTAGCAGAACCCATTAATCTGAATGCATCACATCTGAAATTTTGTTCAAAAGCCCTATTCTCCCTCCCTCTCTTATCATCTTTCTCCAAAATAAAGAATATTCTAATTTTTAAAATTTTGAAAGCAAGGAAGGCCCTAATGAATGTATTTATCATGAATGAATCTCCTTCCTGGGAGATTGAAGGCCCTCTGGGTGGGCCTTGCTGCTAATATCATCCTGAGTGTACGATTATCTTCTAATAAGCAGGGTTTCTATCATTATTGCTTAATAGCCTTATTACATTACCTAGGACGAAGGCTGTCTCAGACCTAGTCAAAGACAGTTTAGACAGCTCTGTCAAAGGGTTGGCAGCCTGGAGCAGGATGACACCCCTGGGACTGGAGTGTTGAATGGAGGATATGTCTCAATCCCCCTGGGCCTGCTCTAGCCTGAAAGCATTTAGCAGTTGGCCCAAGTGCTGACATTCCTCAGGGCCCTGGGCCCTGCCTTGGGCATGCTAAAGTGTGAGTGAGTGTTAGAGTGCTCTTGACTTTAGTCCATATACGTATTTTTTAAAATGGTGTGAGGTGTGGTAGGGGTCACGCAATGAAGCAAACCAGAAACCAGCAGTGAAAACCAAATGTATTTATGAAGGGATACATTTGGAAAAAGATAGAAGAGGGATTTCTCAAATGCAACTTCAGAAATTTTTAGAGAAAAAAATATATATATAATTTTTTATTTTTGAGACAGCATCTTACTCTCTCACCCAGGCTCAAGTGCAGTGCCATGAACATAGCTCACTGCAGCCTTGGCCTTTTGGGTTCAAGTGATACTCCTGCTTCAGCCTTGCCAGTATCTGGAACCACAGGTGTGCCACCAGGCCTTGCTACTTTTTTTTTTGTAGAGATGGGGTCTCACTATGTTGCTCAGGCTGGTTTTGAATGCCTCGGCTGAAGTGACTCTCCCACCTTGCCTCCCCAAAGTGTTGAGATTACAAGCATGAACCACCATGCCTGGCCTATTTTTTATTTTTATTTTTTAATATCCATGTGATACATGAATAAGTCATAGTTATAAAAATTTTAATCATTCAGATGGAGGTAACTATTTGCATCCACTACCACACAGAGATTATTCTCTACTTCCTTCCCTTTCCTTTCTCATGCCACTTCAAAAACTTCACTAAGAATAAAATTCTTGAGCAAAAATGAAATTGTATGTTACACATGCATTGGAGAAATTTGGGCCTGGTTTGAACTTATCACAATCTGAATATTTCTTTAAAAACAATGTTTTCCACTTTAAAGAACCCCTGGCTTAATGCTGGCATAGAATTTCATAAGACCCTGAAGCTTTTGAAAGAACAGTAATGTCATGAAAAATCCAATGACATGGTTAGACTGTAGAAGTGATTAAAGTTTAAGTGGAGAAAGCAATTCAATTCTCGGATCAAAAAAACCATAATAGCATCCTAGCTGTGAGGACTGGAGCAAACCTTTGGTGTCATGTGGTCTTACATTCTCATTTTACGGATTAGCAAACTGAGGTCTTCCCAAGATGGTTTTCTTAAAATAGACACTCCTGCTGTACATGTATCGTCCCTGATATTTAAAGTGGTACCTTTTGCCAATCAAATAGAATATTCTTTAACCTTTTGATTGACTCAGCCTTGGTCATCCCACTGTCCTTTATATATTCTGCTAGTTCATTCAACAAATACTCCTTGAGCACCCATCATAGCCAGCCCTGCAGGGACCAAGCTGGATAGCCCAGGTCTTTGGAAGCAAGAAGCCCACCAAATGCATTAGTGATTATATGATGTTAAACCCTATAATAAAAGCAGAAATACATTCTTATTTTTATGCCTTTGTTGGTTTTTTCTGCCTTTAATTCTCTTCCCACTCCTTTATATCCCTTGTATTACCTTTTATGACCTAACTATGCCTCCAGACTACTCTAGCCTGCAATGATTTCTCCTCTATGCCCTTTTAGGTTCATAGTTAAGGTGACAATATTTGAGAAGTTAATGGTTGTCTCAATTGCAATAGTTTATACTGGGGAAACAAACAATCTCCAAATTTCTGTAGTTTTATGTAACGATGTATTTCTCATATATACGACATCTGCTGCATAGGTCAACAGGTGACTTCTGTTTATTGTAGTCACTCAGTAGGGTCCCAGCTGACAGAGGCTCTGTCTTGACATGTGTTTCCACAATCACTGCCATGGAGGAAAGGAGATTGGGTTTGGGTTTAACTAAGTGGTTAAATAGTTTCCCTGAAAAATGACACCCATCACTTCTTCTTATTGTCTTGTCCAAAACAAGTCCCTTGCACACCTTACTTCTGGGTAGGTGAAGTACAATTTTTTCTTATATGTGGATGGAAGAGAATCTGAATATTTATGAACATATGAATGATTACCACAATTATATAGATTTTATTAGTCTGCTAGTATTTCAGGTATGTTTATCTTATTTTATCAAATAAGAAGAATCTTAAAGTAGGGGACCATGTCCTCCTTTTTTAATTTTGTAAAACCATGTCCAGCAGAGGGCACAAAACCAGATGCTTAATACATTTTTATTTGATGGTTTGATTTCAGATTTTGTAACATCTTGTTTAATTAAACTTAGTTTATGTTTTCTTCAGGATATGGACTTACTTTGTAAATTGAGGAGGTTCAGAGACATCTAAAACTCTTTACTGTTTAGTGTTCCTTGCTGGCAGAACCAAGGGAGGAGGTTCCAGGCAGGAAACTTGAACTCACTGAGGCCTTTTCTAATTCTCAGACATGTCTAAATGTCTTCAGTGATCTCAGTCATTTAACACCACTTCCAAACTGTGATTTGTTCAGTTTATAACAAACCAGGCAAGTTGACAACTCAATGATCAAGTATTAAGGGTACACACACAGATGACCTTTAGAATCCTGAGATTCTTTAAAGTTTCTTTGAAGGAAGATGGTGAAGAAATAAAGCCTGTCCCTTTAAGTTTGCCGACATCCTCCTGGGACCAAGGGCCTGCAAATAGTTAGGTACTCATCTTTATGAAGCTTCCATATCTTAAGCTCTTAGTCTCATCCATCTATGACTGTTCACAAGCACTCATTTCCTCAGCTCTCACTTCACCTCTTGTTAGCGATTCCTCCCAAAACTGTAAATGCTTAAGACAGATTACAAATTAAAATTCAGTCTTTTTTCAAACCAATTCTTTACATTTTTGTTCAACATTTATTTTAAGGAGAGGCTGCTTGGGGAAGAATTGTGGTGCTTGATTACTGGTGGTAGCACAAAAGCTCTCCTCTGTTGCCCTACAAAACATCAGTTCTGACTCCATATCAGTTACCAACATAAAACTGTGCAATAAACCAACCCAACATTGTGGTTTAAAACAATCACCATGTATGATTTCCCATGGGTCCATGGGAAATCACACATTTTAAAGAGCTTTTTAATGTGTCAGATTTGCTGCTATCCCATTGGCCAAAGGAAGTCACATGGCCTAGTCCAGAGTCAGAGTGGGTGGAGCCTGCAGGTTACAGGATGAAAAGCCTGAATATAGGGAGGCCATTAATTAGGGCTGTTCGTGCACTCAGTCCACCAGAGATCACAAATATGCATGTCCCACACTGACATCCAAAACTTCCCATGATCAGGACCCACTATTTCAGAAGAATTTATTTTGGGAGGAAATTTGTGTTTCGTTGCTGCACATTTGGGAAATTACTAAGCTTTTACTGTGGCTAACTGGACACCTGCTGGGAGAGGTAAATGGGACCACTAGACCCTTTTTGCATTTGGGTTTGAGACTGGCTGCTCTGAATCACTAGAGCAGTCTTGCTGAGCAGTGAGGCCTTGGTTATTGTCATTATCATGGTATTGGTAATGCATTTGCAGATAGATAGTAAAACTGATGTTTTTCCTCTTGCCAGGACTTAAATTTAGAAGGAAGGGCAGGGCGTACAAGGTTTTCTATATAATGGCTTTATTCCCTAGGGAGATGCAGTCAGTCTTGGAGAGACAATAAAGTCCTCAATCACAATTCAAGAGCCGCTAAAATGATGTAATGCAAACAGTTCTTTTTTATCAAAGGCCACAAAAACTAATTTATATGCTGTGCTTTTCTCACCCTCTATATCTTCCCAAGTACAGGAGATAAATGATAAATATTACTAAAATATTACACAATTCTAGGGGAACCCAGAACCTCTTCATTTCTGCATTTGTATCCTGTTGTAAAACTTCTCTTTAATTTGGCAGGAAGAGTGTTTTTTTTAAAATAGTTTTTGGTGTCTGCAAAGAAATGCCTTGTTTGAAGTGAGTTTCTTATCTCAAACTGGGACCTGACTGTTAGCTAGCCATGCCACATTAACTGCTGCTCACATGTAGTGCCAGGGGCAACCGGGCTGTTGCTTAACAAGGATGTATAATAGCTAATTGCATTTTAGGCCATTGGTTTGTCACTGTGACGGTGCCAAGTAACGGTTTCACAAGTGAAGCAATGAGTCCAATTCTGACTCACTTATGAGCCTGAAAATCATAAAACAGTCTGCTCCCCAGGAATATGATGTTCTCAAGGATTTTGGCTTGTACTGTAATATATCCCGTCCACTGCCAGACTTGATTGAAATCTGTGTCTCTATTATGGAGCCTTGATGTCAATCATCAATTGTCATAATTCTCAAAAGTACTTGCTTAGTCTTTTCCCATGTTCTGCATCAATAGCCTGTAGAGACAAGGCCTGCATACCAGAAAGGCAGTGTTTAACCTTCCTAATGAATGGCTTTGAATGAAAGAACATCTCCAAGGTGCTCAGAAGAAAAAGATTCTAAAGAGATTTTATGCATTGCTCTTTTGAGATGCTTTGTATGCTGGTGTATAATTTGCAAGTACATAAGGAAGTGAATGCTCAGAATATAATATTCAGAGCCCATCTATTTATGTTTGTATTTAATAAGTTCTTTGTAAATCTCAATTTAGCAGATGTCTTCTGACTCTAAATAAAGCTCTTCATGAGGGAGTCAGTGTGGCTGTACCACAAAAGTCACATTATCATTGGAGTACAAATATTTGCAAAATAGAACAAACTGGAAAATTGAGGGAAAAATACCCACTGGAATTTGTGACTCATTAAATTCTCATGTGCACAACATATTGGGAAAAACTTTGTTCAGTCCTTGGTTCAAAGGATCCTTTCTCTCTTCCTTTCTTGGCTTTTGGCATTAATAAAAACTTTATGGGACTTTGTGTGCATGTGTGTGTCCTCTTATTTCCCACTTTTTGTATGAGAGTATGTTCCTAGATGCTATTAGAATGTGTGTGTGTTGTATTTTATGTTGCAAAGTCCAAAAGGTACATGGAAAAGTCACTGGTCCATTGGCATGCTTATCTCTAAGGGATATACAATGGCTTGTGCCTGTGGCAGCCTGCTCCTCACCCAGGCTCAAGTCTTTGCCCCCACAATGAAATCTCTCCAGTCTCTCCTTCCTCTCTTCTGAACTTGCTCGTTCTGTCTTTTTGCCACCAAATGTCTTTCTGTAACTGCATCCATGGTGTTCAGTTTATCCCGGTTCTGATTTTAGCCCCAGATGTTGACATTCAGATCTCTATCAGCTCCATCTTCTGTAACCTGTAAGCAGTCTTGTTTCACTTCTACATTCATCTGAGGTTTGAGAGATCCTGGCTTCTCTGGGAGATGAATTTAGGCAGAAGGGACACCAAGATGGCATTTACAAATCTCTCCAGAGCTTCAGCCTTGCAAAGTTAGTTTTATCCCCCCAAAATAAAACTCACTTGCAAATCTGCTAGGGTGCTTCCACCAAGGGAAGGATCCAAATAATTCTCAACCTGATTTATGTTGTTGGCCTCTGTTACTTCTAGAACTAAGAATTCCGTAAGTTTATTACACTCTGTGTAAAGTAACATTTTTACTTTCTCTAAGACATCGTCCTTTAAGCCTTGATTCTGCAATGTGAGGGCTCTCAACCCTGATGACTTCATCATCACTTTTCTTGATTTTTAAGTACCCTAGCCTGGCCAACATAGTGAAACCCTACTGCTACAAAAAGTACAAAAACTAGCTGGGCATAGTGGCCATGCCCATCGTCCCAGCTACTTGAGGGGCTGAGGTGGGAGGATTGGTTGAGCCCAGGAGGCTGAGGCTGCAGTGAGCCAAGATCATGCCACTGCACGCTAGCCTGGGTGACAGAGCAAGACCCTGTCTCAGAAAAAAAAAAGTATATGTGAGTTTCCTTCAGACTTTGAGTTTCCACATTGAGAATTTTATTTATTATCATTATTTGACAGTGTTTCTATTCATGGGTGCAGACATAACTGAGAAGACAGATGCCTAGCCAATAATTCTTTCTGCAGGATATTCAGAAAAGAACTACTCTTATTTGTAGTTTCCATCAGCAGGAAATACACCTGTGTAAGGTTTGTTTTCATCATTCACCTTCTTCTTACAGTAAGCCTACCATGTCTCTTGTCCAAGTTTCCTATCCAGTTAGGATTTTTTTCCTGTACCCTGAATGTTTCCACTTTCTGATACTGTGTTTAGGTATCCTATTGAAACATTATTTTCTATACTGCCAACTGGTATCTCCCATTGGCATGTCGGTGGGGGGATTCCCATCTATGAATCATCCAAGTAGAGATGGAAAGTAAGGTAGTTAGATACTAAGTTCTGGAGCTCAAAGGAGAGATCATAGGTAAAAATATAAAGTTGGGGTCATAAGCATTGGATGATATTGAAGCCATGAGAATGGATAAGGTCTCTCAAGGAGATAATGTTGAGGAGTGAGAGAAGAATGTTGTTATGACTCAACTCATAATAACACTTTAAGTCTACCCAGTTGATATTCTGCTCATCACCTGATCATAGATATTTATGTCTTCACTTGTACAGTACTGCCTCTTATGGGACAAAATTTCTTAGCCTCTCAAATATTTGAATTTTTTTTTTTTTTTGAGATGGCGTCTCGCTCTGTTGCCAGGCTGGAGTGCAGTGGCGCGATCTCAGCTTACTGCAACCTCTGCCTCTTGCGTTCAAGTGATTCTCCTTGAATCAACCTCCTGAGTAGCTGGGTCTACAGGCATGTGCACCATGCCCAGCTAATTTTTGCATTTTCAGTAGAGATGGGGTTTCACCATGTTGACCAGGCTGGTCTCGATCTCTTGGCCTTGTGATTCACCTGTCTCAGCCTACCAAAGTGCTAGGATTACAGGCGTGGTACCTGGCCAAAGATTTGATTTTTAAGTATTGGTAGTGGTTTCTTTTTTGGTAATTACAACTAATTGAAAATGTCCACAGAATCTTTTCTTTTTGTCCCTGGGAGTCAGGGAAATGGTACCTCTCCAAGAGCCACTGTCCGTGTCTATAACTCTTGCCTCCTTCACTTCTACCACCACCGCCTTCCTCACCTGTTTCAGATGTCTTGAAGAGAGTGGTATGAAAGTTACCAATACCTCAGGATTAGGAGAAGCATCTAGGCCCCAGTAGGCAAATATTTCTCAGGTCCATGGTCAGCATAGCACACCTGTCCTGATTTCCACTCCTCTCTTTAAGTTTTTTTTTTTCTTTTCCTTTTAAAACAGGATCTTGCTATGTTGCCCAGTCTGGAGTGCAGTGGCTATTCACAGGTGTGAACATAAATGCACTGTAGCTCTGAACTCCTGGGCTCAAGTGATTATCCTGCCTTAGCCCCTTCAGTAGCTGGGACTACTATGCCTGGTTTCTCCTTAAGTTTTAGTCATTGCTATGCCTGTGAGTCTCCAGTTCCTGGTCTCAGTTATTGTTTCTGTCTTCCTAGGGTCAATAAACAGTGTCTGTATATATAAACTATGTTTCTCAACGTTTTCTCTGCTGCCCATTTCCCACCATCAAGTCTTTTTTCAGCTGCATTGAAAGTCCAGGGAAAGTTGGATGTGTTACCCCTCACACACTAAAATGATGAGTGAAATTGGGAAACCTCTATTTAAGGATACAGATGTGACCTATGTGATAAGGTTATGATATGGCCAAGAGAAAACAGTTTCTCTGTGCCTCCCAGTAGAGTGTCAGTTTATGTGAAAGAGAAATGGACAAATACTCTTGGAGAAGAGTAGCCTTCGAGAGATTGCCAGGAAGGGCAAAAAAGCTTTTGGGACATCATTTTCAAATACATGCATTTATCAAGAAAGAACCATAAGTCAACCATGAATGCAATATGAGAAATAACCCTACTGGTTGAGGGTTGGGAGTTCCTTCCTCAAGAAGGAATATGTGAGATCTGCATGTTCCATTCTATCAGCTTCTGCAAACTGGAAGAGTGGATCCTTACCCCACTCAGTTAGGGATGGAGCTTGATGTCACTCTGAGATCCCTAAGAACATACAGAACTTCCTGAGTGTGAGAAGTGTGGTGCCTTGGAGGACACACTGATAGCTTCAGCTTTGAAGCCAGTGGAGGATATCCAGCTGCTTTTAGGGTTGTCCTGATGTGGGTTACGTGTTTGTTTGTAATGATGCAGACTGCTCATGACTCATAATTGTGTGCATGCCATCATGGGTGTGCCTCTGGAAGCATTTCTTAAGATTAGGGAAATGTCTTGATGGCTCTAAGAGATTTGACAGGGTTTATGAGTCAAAGGATTTGATTATATGATTGCTTCCTGCTCTATTCCTTTACCCTAAGTTAGAATGTGTTCTGGTCTGTTTCCAGGATGCTGCCAGTGTATTTGTGTGTGTGTGTGTATTTTTTATGATAAAATAAGAATGCCTATTTTCAATTTAGTAGAAAAGTCCAACTAGCTCTCCAAATAAAGAACCTCCAAATCCACTTAGTAAAAACATATTCTTATTAGAGCTTAACTGTGGCTGAAGGGTGAGGGATAAAAAGAAATCTCTGGAGTCAGTGGGACTGCCCATGAAATTGCATTCCTTGCCAGTGTCCACTCTCTCTGGTTCCTGTAACCCTGTGTCCTGGCACTGCATTCTTAGCCTCTGTCAGTTCCTTCCTACTGCGACCTGCTCAGCTGTGGATACTGACGCCTTCATCCTGCAGGGTTAGAACTTCCCAGTGACTGAGCATAGCTTTGCATTCTGTCAGTGTGAATGTCCACCGTAGGTGATGCCTGGATTTAATCTGCAACCTGAAGGGATAATCCTTAGGTTTGTCTAAAGGGCACTAGGTACCCAGAAAACTGTAGCCTTTCCCCCCGCCCTCATCATCACTATGTAGATCCTGTCTGTGTGAGGACATTTCTATACCAGTTTTGAGTTTGTCCACCATAGTGTCTTAGCACTTCTCATAGCCAAGCCATTCCACAGCATACCAGCAACATATTTGAAATAGTACATTCTTACTCTCATAAGTCTTGTATTACTGTTGGTTTCATTGGTTGAATATGTTACAGGCTAAACTATGGTCTCCTCTAAGGTTCCATGAAGAATTTGAGTTATTTTCCAAGAGAAAATAACTGTGACAGTATTACGTTATTAATAAACAAAATCAATTCACTCATTCGCTGCATGAAACCAAATACACAGTGGGACAGCAATGATTACAGATTTTCTCTGACATGGTTCCCCTCCTCAACCAGTTCTCTTTGGAGGCATGCTGGGTTTGTTGGGTCACTGCCCTCAAGATAGCATGATGGAAGGGGAGTAATAGGATTGAAATAGCTGAGTGTCTCTGGACTGGATCTTCATAATGTCTCTAATCTGGCAAGTTATGTTGTATGCATGGTAACCTAGTTATTTCGTGGACAGAATTAACTGCACATGTATACTCACCTTCTCCACCTTACCTGCTATCAAAGGTCACATCTTTCTCCAGGACCCCAATGCTACTTTTAAATCCATTCTCTCCTGCTTCACCAGTTTCTCCTTCTGTGCTGGTGATTTCCAACAGTATACAAATATGCTCCAAGATTTCCCACATCAAAAGACTCTCTTGACTCCACTTCTCAGCTCCCCTAAATAGAGAAACTTTTGGAATGCATTACCTATACTCACTGCTTCCATTTCTTTGTCTTTCATTCATACTTTAACTCCAGTCAAGTTTATACCCAGCACTCCCACTTAAATGGTTTTTCTGCCCACTGAAACCATTCTCCTTAAGGGTACCAATGGCTTCCATGCTGCCCATCTAAAGGGCTGTTCTCTGGCCTCATTAGATTTGACCTTTAAGCAGCATCAACCACTCCATTTCTTGGCTGGTTGACCTTTCCCTCCATTTATGATCACTTTCATCTCTTGACTTCCAAAAAACACTGAACTCTGCTGCTTTTCCTCCAACATCATAATTGATATAGTTTGGCTCTGTCTCCACCCAAAATCTTATCTTGTAGTCCCCATAATCCCCATAATCTCCATATATCAAGGGTGGGACCAAGGGTGGAGGGAATTAGATCATGGGGACGATTCCCCTCATGCTGTTCTTGTGATAGTGAGTGGGTCTCACAAGATCTGATGGTTTTATAAGCATCTGGCATTTCCCCTGCTTGCCCTTCTCCTTCCTGCTGTCCTGTGAGGAAGGTACCTTTCTTCCCCTTTGCCTCCTGCCATGATTGTAAGTTTCCTGAAGCCTTCCCAGCCATGCGGAACTATGAGTCAATTAAACCTTTTTCCTTTATAAATTACCCATTCTCAGGTATTTTCTTTCAGCAATGTGAGAACGAATTAACATAGTAACTGCTCCTTTTCAGCCTCTTTTGCTAGTTTTTCCTTCTCTGCCTAATTTCCAAATGTCGGCACATGTTGGAATTCAATCTTGAGCTCTTTTCCTTTTCGACCCATAGTCTCCCCACAAGATTTTAGTATAACATCCCCTGGTTAAGTTTTACTCACAGCTACCCCCCTTAGCTCCTTACTCACCTATCCAGTCCCCTATCATTTCTTTTCATTTGAATGTCCACATGACTTCTGAAACTTAATGTGTTCAAAATGGAGGGGTTTCTTTCTCTCACAAACCTTGTCTTCCTGAGTATTAACCTTTTCAATAAATGGCATTATCAAACTCCCAGTTTCTCAAACCAAAAGTCTAAGCATTATACTTTACTTTCCCCATTCCTTCAACTCTTCTCACATTCAATCCCTCAGAATTCTTGTTGGTTATACTTCCAAAATAGATTTAAAATCTCTCTAGTTCTCCCCGTCTTCACCACTGCCACCTAGGTCCAGCTGGCATTGTTGTGTTTAATCTTGCACTCTTTTAACCCATTCTCTAGTTACCAACAAAATTAGTTTTTTTTTTTTTTTCTTTTTAGAGACAGAGTCTTGCTCTGTTGCCCAGGCTGAAGTGCAATGGCAGGATAATGGCTCACGGCAGGCTCCATCTGCCAGGCTCAAGCAATCCCCTAACCTCAGCCTCTTGAGTTGTCAAGACTGCAGGCGCATGCCATCACACTCAGCTAATATTTTATTTTTTGTAGAGAGGGGATCTTGCCATGTTGCCCAGGCTGGTCTCAAACTCCTGGGCTCAAGTGATCCTCCTCCTTCAGATTCCCAAAGTACTTGGATTAAGGGTGTTTTTTTCAAATAACATAAACTAGACATGTCACTCCTATGCTTAAAATCTTTATTAATTCCCTATTTCTCTTACAATAAAATTTGAACTCAACTTTGACCTATAGGTTACATCTGATTTGCCTGATGCATTTCTCAGACATATTTTTTTTTTTTTTTTAGAAAAGGA
>PVKP010009189.1:0-69358 GCA_004027715.1 Plecturocebus donacophilus | reverse complement strand
TGGAACAAGCAAATTTAATAAATATTTACAGAATCTACCACCCCATATCCACAAAACATATATTTTTTTCAATATAATATCATACCTATTCTAAAAGTGATCACATAATAGGAAATAAATCACTTTTTAGTAATTGCATAAGCATTTCACAGATTTAAATGAAATCCTGAGCAATAGAGCAAGATTCTCGTTCTCTCTCCCTTTCTCTTTTTTTCTCTTTTATTCTACTTCTTTCTTTCTCTTAAAAAAAAAAAAGAAGAAGAAGAAGAAAAGAAAAAAGCAAAGATAGAAAAAAAAAATCATGTAGCCATAACACCAAAACTCTAGGAGAGGTTGTTTAGTAATCACTTCAGTGGATAATAAACAGGAAAAGAATGGGGCCTTAAAATAATAAACAGGAAAAGAATGCAATGTCCTGAAAAATCCAGCATAACACAAATGTTAGATCTGTCATTCTGTAACACTGAAAGTTTACTAACAGAAAGAAAATTTAAGTCAAAGAAATAAAGTTAAACTCACTTTATATCTGACGGGTTCATATATATTTCTAGAAATTTTCTATGTCACTGGGACACAAAAATTCAAAACTGTAAGATATTCCAGGACTACAAGATATTCCAATGTCTTCTCCATAGATGTGACTAATATTCACATTCTGGTGGCCAAGTTGCAAATAACTGCCTTTGGCTCAAATATCCAGAGTATATCACAAAACCAAAGGCCTAAGAAAAGCATTAGAAAAAGAGAGAGAGAAAAGGAGTATGTGTTCATTTTAGAAAATTTGGAAAATACAGCAATGCAAAAAAAAAAAAAAAACATAGGTTACCTTAGAACAACTATTAACTTTTTGCACCAGTCCAGATATAAACATACACAAATCCAAATATCACCCAGTCAGATATTCTCTGAGTATACCTATACAAATCCAAAAAAATGTTATACATACATATGTATTTCTTTGGAGCCCTAAAAAAAAAAATAGTGTTAACACAGACTATTAACACTATTAGTGTTAGGGGAGGGGAACATCACACACCAGGGCCTTGGGGTGGAGAACTAGGGGAGGAATGGCAGGGGGTGGGGGGAATCAGGGAGGGATAGCATTAGGAGAAATAACTAACGTTAGTGATAGGGCAATTGATGGATGCAGCAAACCACCACCATGGCATGTGTATACCTATGTAACAAGCCTGCACAATCTGCACATGTACCCCAGAACTTAAAGTATAATAATTAAATTTTAAAAAGTGTTAAGCAATAGCCAAGATAGGTGATTGTGTTAAGCAACTGGTTGAAATATAAATCACCAACGCTTTACCTCCAGAATCACTCTAAACAACAAGCTAGACATAAAAGGATCAGCATCAAGCCAACTCATCGTTTCTATGCATCTAAGCATTTATCGAAGATAAAATCTGCCTCATAGAAATATGCTAAAAATTAGCTAAGATGTGCAAGCCCTTTGTAATCCTAGGGGGAAGCTGAGTCCAAAGCTTATCATTTCTTTAAACATTTCACACCTTCAACTCTAGCATTCTCTTTAACAGATGCTCCTCACATCTCACATGTCATAGCACAGCTTCCTACAATTCCTAAATATAGAAAGGAAATGACACATTTTGGTCCTAACTGATAAGCAAAATTGGAATTGCTATAGGACAATCTGATAAACTACTCCTATCGTGAAGAAAAATGGAAGGACTTCATTCATGATAGAAAAATTTTTAGGGAGTAGAATGGTAGACTGAAATCAATCCTTCTTTGTTGTATGTGAACACTTATTCCACTTTTGTATCAGCAAAAAAGATCCCTTTGGTTTAGTACTATAAACATATGTGTCAGAATAATGTATAAACAGTTAGGGGTGTGGAATTTTTATAGTTACCACCAATATTTAAGCTAATCTATAAATTTCTACATGTTCTGACTTGCCCATGTGTTGAAAAATTTTTTATTTTTTAAGATATGGGTTCTAACTATGTTGCACAGGCTGGATGGCACGTGGTGACTATTCACAGGTGTGCTCACAGCACATCCTGTGAGTTCATCCTTGAACTCCCAGGCTCAAGAGATCCTCTTCCCTCAGCCTTCCGAGCTGCTGGGACTACAGGTACGTGCCACCATTCCTGACTACACTTATGCTTTAAAAGAAAGTGATGAAACAGTGTATAGATGCTTACAAATTCATAAAAAATAAAAATATATCCTATTATTTTATTCTAAAGTACATCTTTTTAACTTTTAATTCATCTGTAACTAGTACCTTAAAATTACATTGTACATTTTAATGGTGTATACATTCTTAGCTCCCCTTGACTCCACCATAAAAAGCTGTGATTTTTTCTTCCTAAATTTAGCCACATAAAACTTCTCTTGTGCCTATATACATTTTTCACATGCATTTCCCTTTCTCTGAAGCATTCTCCCCCTTGATCTTCACATGCTTGTTTTTCTCATCCTGTGAAACTCAGAGGATATGATTTTTTTTTGTCAGAAGTACCAGCCTTCCAATTTTTCACAAATTTAGTTATTTATCTGTTACTTGACTCCCTCTGATAGTCTTTAAACACTCTAAGTGGTAGATCTATATCTGATTTATTTACCACTCTCTTTTTACTCCCAGCATTTAGGTAGGCACTCAAACATTTATTAAACTAATATATTCATGAGTATGTTGGTATCTGGACTGGTGCAAAAGTTCATATTTGTTAATAGATCACCTATGTTTCTTCTTTTGCATTGCTGTATTTTCCATATTTTCTAAAATGAACACACATGTTACTTCAGAAATCAAGAAAAAAAATCCACTTATTAAAGGAATTCTCTCTCTCTCTCTCTCTCTCTCTCTCTCTCTCTCTCTCTCTTTCTCTCTCTCTCCCTCTCTCTCATGCTTTTCTTAGGTCTTTGGTTTTGTGATATACTCTGGATATTTGAGCCAAAGGCAGTCATTTGCAGCTTGGCCACCAGAAGGTTAATATTAGTCACATTTATAGAGAAGACATTGGAATATCTTGTAGTCCTGGAAGTGATTATGATTTTCAAAGATTACTCAAAAAGGAAACAGAGGTTTTGTTTGTTTGTTTTGACATCTTTGAAGGAGATTATTTCAAATGCATGAAATCACTTCCAGAGGTGACAGCAATAAATCTTTTTCTTAAATGGCATCACGGCAGAATCCATAGAGGAACAAGATTAACTCGTCCTGAACTAGACCAGACCTTGAGGTCAGAAAGGTGATAAGACAGGGACCCCAGTTAGAAAACACACTGCTTGCAAGTATGGTAACAAATAAAGGGCAACGTTCTAGAAATAGAGACAGGAAGTCCAAAAGCAGACAAGAGAGGGTTGTTGAAGCATGAGGAAGAAGTCTCCTGTCACAGAATAGCCCAGTAGCATCAAAGTCTTGGGAAGCAGACTGAATTTCAGGGGCTGATCTTCAATTCTTTGGAGAGAAACGTTAAGAAGTCAGATAAAGTCTCAACCTACATTTAATGTAGGATCCTAAAGGAATAGCTGAGATAGAGTAGAAAGATCTACTTTTCAGAATGTGGGGCCAAGAACCTTTAATATAAAAGAGAAGTCTAGTTACTTGAAGTTATAAAATAAAACTCAAACTTGAAGCAGGCACAATCCACCAATGAGCTAAAGCGTAGTGGATTGCAGCTTCACCAAATATGCTGAGAAAGGGCAAGATCTGTTCAGGAAAAGTCAGTAAGACTGAGAATGCAAACCTTTTTAAGAGGCCATACTACGGGGTGAGGAGGCATATGCAGACTGGAACAGCCAGAGTATGACATTAACTATAAGCAAATTAAGAGAACTCTTTATTTTTGGTATCAAAGTAGTTTACTGGGACATTTTCCATTAGAAAAATAACACACACTCCATGAAAATTTGGAGCTAGAAATCTACCACCCATAGTTTCATTAACAAAATGTTAATATTGTTAACATGTTCATAGAATTACTCATTCTAGGTGTTGATTCATGTTTGTTTTACATTCTTTTTTGTTTAACTTTTATTTTAGATTTGGGGTACATGTCGTAGGTAAACTCATGTCACCAGGGTTTGTTGTACAGATTATTGCATCACCCAGGAATTAATTCCAGTACCCAATAGTTGTCGTTTCTGCTCCTCTCCCTCCTCTCGACCTCCAACCTCAGGTACACTCCAGTGTCTGTTGTTTTCTTCTTTGTGTTCATAGGTTATGATCATTTAGTTCCTACTTACAAGTGAGAACATGTGGTATTTGTTTTACTGTTCCTGTGTTCATTTGCTGAGGATAATAGCCTCCTGCTCCATCCATGTTGCCAAAAAAGACATAATCTCATCCTTTTTATGGCTGCATAGTATTTCATGGTGTATATGTTCCACATTTTCTTTATCTGATCTATCATTGATGGGCATTTAGGCCAATTCCATGTGTTTGCTATTGTAAATAATGCTGTAATGAACATTTGTGTGCATATGTCATTATGATAAAATGATTTATCTTCCTCTGGGTATATACCCAGTAATGGGATTGCTGGATTAAATGATAGCTCTGCTTTTAGCTCTCTGAGGAATCGTCATATTGCTTTTCACAATGGTGGAACTAATTTACACTCCCACCAACAGTGTAGAAGTTTAAGGGAACTCTTAGCACTATTGGTGGTAATATAAATTAGAACAGCTGTTTCAGAAAACAATTTGGCAATACTACTAAAGTTGACACAACCTCTGTGGGACTATGCCCTAGAGAAATGTTTATATCAGGAGGCTGTACATACCAGGAAAAACTCACTGCTGTGGTTTCCTAAAAAGAAACTTAAAGGCCCAGTAATATAAGAACAGATAAATATATCATGGTACAGTTAGAAAATAGTGTTATATTGCATTTAAAATTAATAAACTAGAATCCATGTTGATCATATCAAATACAGGGGGAAGCAGGCCAGTAGCCAAGGATATTGTAATATAGCATGCCATTTAAATAAATGTAAATACCACCAAGTACTATATATATTTTGGATAAATGAATTTGTAACAAAAGTATAAGCTCATGAATAAAAAAGGAAACATTCATTTTTGAATATCTAATAAGTCTGAAGAGGCAGGAAAGAAGAGATTGAGGTGAGAGAGGTTTTATTTGTGTCTATAGTTTAAGAATTCAATTGTATCTGTAACTAAACTGACCCTAAAGCAAAATAATCTCATTTATTCAAAGGTTGTGAATACATGGATGTGAACTGATATTAACTTCTGTACAATATGTTTTGAATATTTATAATTTAGTTTTAAATTTTAAAAAGCTAAAAGAATATTTTTTATTTTGCAGAACTTTCTTTTTCAGTAACCCCCAATATTTTGAATCACTATTAAATAAGAATATCAGATTACATTTAACAAAACTAAAGAGAATAATCACTAAGATTTTGTTTTAAATGTACCTACTCGATGTAGCCTAACACTCTCCTTACAGATATGCTATCCTACCTAAGGCTTTCATTTGCACTTGATCATTATGATTGATTTTAAGTGACTGAGTGGATGGGCTCTGTTTTTCTTTCTTTGTGATTTTTTTTTTAGTCAAATTTTACTTTAGGAAGATGTATACTCTGATGTCAACTCATAATGTCAAAATTCAGTCATGCATAATTTTCCTCTCCTTCAGTTTGAGAAACTGCCCGTTTTGCTACCATTAGTAAATTTCGAAAGGTAAAAGAAAGATGGAGGCATGGACGTTATCCCTTTCGAGAAAACAAAATGCAAGACGTTTATCAAAACACAATATTAAACACATAGAAATCTGATCATTTGTCTCATCATGGATGACTACCATGAAGGCATATTTAAAACTGATGACTATAATCTACTCATCAGCTATTTAAATTGAGAGACAAACACCCACTGCTCTAAAGTGCTAGCCTATTTGAGGATGTACAAATATGCAGACTTCAGACTTCAATTGAAGTGTTCATACTTGTATCCCCTTTAGCTACCACTGAACCAGATTTCCATACTCAGGAGAGAAAGTACTTTCACCACATTACTCACCTTATCTTTAGGAGATCCAGGAGCAAATTGTAAGCAGATATACATTTTAAAAGTCAGTCCTACCTCCCAATCATGGAGACCACTTAGGATAGGCCCAGGTGGAAAAAGTGCAGAATTTATCACTATAAATTAGAATGAAACAAACATAATACTCCCATAGATGACATGATGTAATGAATCACAGTATGAAATAAGCCTCTGAACATTTTTCACCCTAATTCTGAACATGATAAGGGTCACCGCATGCCAATGAGCCCATGGTGGTTTGTTGCTAACCTCATTCCAACGTCTGTCATTTTAAAAAGCTGTATACAATATAAGAAAATAACAAAAACAAAACGACATCCACAACAGATTCATTTTGTTACTTTATGCTCCCAGAAAAATCACTTCCTATGACAAAGGCTATATCTCATTTCGAAGGTACCATTTAATCGGACTAAAACGAAACCTGCTTTTCAGGGGGAAAGCTGAATTTGGTGACTGGCATTTGGGAATGCCAATGGAAGCCTGAAGAGCATTTGATCTGTTGCCAACAGAAACCCCTTACACTGCACTCTTCATCAGCTAAATTTGAGACCTTGGCAAGTTGAGTTTATATATTAATGCTGATTGCTACTTATTGGTGGAGAAACACTGCTGAAGGTACAGGTGTAGATCACATTCCAGCTTTTTATTTCTCCTGGAAAATAACACACATCTGCTTACTGTACAGTAATTACTGAGTGGTAATTAGAATTTAGCATTGGGATTAAAATAACAAATGGTGGAATTTTTAGGACCTGGCTCAGAAGGAACAAGTGAAGCCTGAAGTCTTACGACATTTTACTAGGCTCCAGGGAAGCAAGGGGTTAATAAAGCAGAAAGAATATTGGACTGCAATTTAGAGCCCCAAGTTCTCGGTCATGTTCAACAGACCAGCTATGTAAAGTTAGACAAAATATCTCATTTCTGTGGCCTCAGCTACTTCATCCATAAATTAAATGTGCTTGACTAAAGATAACTAAAACTCTCAACTCCAACATTCTCAGTATGCCCTGACTTCCTGATACTTTAAAACAGTAATTGCTTTCAGTGAACCAGGTTCCTAACATGCTATCCAACTCCAAACAAACCACAGCATTTACGAGATTGATCCCAGTCCTGACAAAATACTTAGGAAGTTTGAAATGGAAAAATTCATTATTTCATGTCAGAAAAAAATCCTGACATGAGTCAAGATTAATACTAATCCATATTATATCATTAATATCATGAGTGCTTTGATGATAACAAAGATTCATAAAAATCTCCAATGATCTGTAGATCACATTTTGGGAAATACAACTTTCAACAAAAATTCTCAACCCAAGCTATATATGGGAATTGCACAAGGTGAAATTAGAAAATACCCTTGGTTCTCATCTCAGATGAATTAAACCAGAATCTCAGAATCTCTGAGAGTGGGGATCTGTAATTGCTATTTTTTGAAGTCCTCAGTCAATTCAAATGTGCAAAAATTGAAAATAAAAAAAAACGTGCCACTATTTTAAACTAAATCAAAATTTATGAAAAAATTGAGGTAGCTGACATGGTTTGGCTGTGTCCCCAACCAAATCTCAGCTTGAATTGTAATAATTCTCATGTTTCAAGGGCAAGGCCAGGTAGAGACAATTGAATCATGTGGTTGGTTTCCTCCATACTGTTCTCGTGGTAGTGAATAAGTCTCATGAGATCTGATTGTTTTATAGACAGGAGTTCCTCTGAACAAGCCCTCTTGCCTGCTGTTAGGTAAGACATGACTTTGCTCCTCATTCACCTTCTGCCATCATTCTGAGGCCTCTCCAGCCATGTGGAACTGTGAGTCAATCAAACCTCTTATAAAGTAAAGTAAAGAGGTTTTTATAAGTTACATGGTCTCAGGTCTGTCTTTATTAGCAACATGAGAACAGAAGCATTTTAAGTTCATCCAAGAAGAGTTTGAATATAACGAGGGGGTCTGGTGTGGTGTCTCATGACTGTAATCGCACCACATTGGGAGGCTGAAACAGGAGTATTACTTGAGGCTAGGAGTTTGAGACCAGCCTGGGCAAGAAAGTAAGACCCCATCTCTACAAAAGCTACCAAAAAAAAAATAGCCAGGTATGGTGGCACATATCTGTAAACCCAGCTATTCTGGAGGTTGAGGTGGGAGGATTGCTGGAGCCCAAGAGTTTGAGGTTACAGTAGAACTATGATTGTACCATTGCACTCCAGCATGGGCAATAGAGCAATACCCCACTTCAAAAGGGAAAAAAAATGAGAAAGGAACATTTTTAAAACATCAGAATCAGAATACTTGTACTAAGCTAAATGCAAAAATGACAACAAAAATTACTAATGTAGGAAAATTTTTAAAAAACGTATACTATCCAGTACATGTTACTATATGTCAGAGAGTTGGCCTTAGCCTTTCTGTAAGTCTTCTCATAAAGAGTACTTGGTAAATGCTTGTTAAATAACTGACTGACTAAATGAGCTGGTGACTCATGAGTCATGTCATGGCTGGCATGTGGAAGAACGCTATAGAGTGAGATTTCAATATTTTAAACTAACAACCGATGATGGCCGAACAAGAACAGCTCCAGAGTGCAGTTCCCAGCAAGAACAACACAGAGGGTAAGTGCCCACTGCATTTCCAAACAAATTTTCACTGCCCATGGACCCGGAGATCCCCAGGCCAACAAGTGCCATGAGTTTTCAGCATAGCAGTTTCAGCTGGTGCCGGGTTGGTACACAGAAACTCATATAAATCTGGGTGGCCATTTTGACTGGCAACTGAAATTCCTAGGAGACAAAGCCTCCCATTCAACTGAAATGAAGGGTGCCGAGACAGGGAGTCAGGCGATCTGGCCCAGTGGGTACCACCCCCACAAAACAAGCAATCTGAAACACTCTGGATGCAGCAAGCGCAGCTGGACCAGGACGTTCCAGCTCAGTTGGGGGAAGGGCGACCATGACTACCGAGGCAGTCTGCCACTACTGAGGCAGTTCATACAGCAGCTGGGTAGATCCTATGGCAGCTCAGCAATGCCTCTGCTGGCAGACTGTAACTAGACTACTCCGTGCAGGGCAGGGCATCTATGAAAAAAGGCAGCAGCATGACAAGAACTTATAAATAAAGCTGACCTTCCTAGGACAGAGAACCTGGGAAAAGAGGTGGTTATGAATTCTGATGCAGCAGACTTAAAAGTACCTGCCCAGCAGCTCTGCACAGAACAACAGAGCTCCTAGCACAGCACTTGAGCTCCTATAAGGGACAGACTGTCTCCTCAAGCAGCTCCTCGATCCCTGTATACCCAAAGAGACACCTCATAAAGGAGAGCTCAGGCCAACGTCTGGCAGGTACCCTTCTGGGATGAAGATAACAGAAGAAGAAACTGCAGCAACCCTTACTATTCTGCAGCAACCCTTACTATTCTGCAGCAACCCTTACTATTCTGCAGCCCCCACAGGTGATCCCCAGGCAAGCAGGGTCTGGAGGGGACCTCCAGCAGTCCTGCAGCAAAGGGGCCTGACTGTTAGAAGGAAAACTAAGAAACAGAAAGAAGTAACTTCATCATCAACAAAAATAAAGTCCACTCAAAGACCTCAGTCAAAAGTCACCAACTACAAAGACCACAGGTAGATAAAGCCACTAAGATGGGAAGAAACCAGCATAAAAAGGATGAAAACACTAAAAACTAGAATTCCTCTCCTCCAGCAAAGGATCACAGCTCCTCATCAGCTAGGGATCAAAGATGGATGGAGAATGAATCTGATGAATTGACAGAAACAGGCTTAAGAAGGTGGGTAATAACAAACTTCTCAGAGCTAAAAGAACCTGTGCTAACCCAATGCAAAGAAACTAAGAACCTAGAAAAAAGGTTAGATGAGATGCGAACTAGAATAAACAGCTTAGAGAAGAATACAAATGACTTGATGGAGCTAAAAAAACACAGCATGAGAACTTCATGAAGCATACACAAGTTTTGATAGCCGAATCGACCAAGCAGAAGAAAGAATATCAGAGATTGAAGATCAACTAAATGAAATAAAATGAGAAGGCAGGAATAGAGAAAAAAGAGTGAAAAGAAATGAATAAAGCCTCCAATAAATATGGGATTATCTGAAAAGACCTAATCTACATTTGATAGGTGTACCTGAATATGACAGAGAGAATGAGTCCAAGTTGGAAAACACTCTTCAGCATATTATCAAGGAGAACTTCCCCAACCTAGCAAACCAGGCCACCATTCAAGTCCAGGAAATACAGAGAACACCACAAAGATATTCCTCAAGAAGAGCAACCCCAAGGCACATAATCATCAGATTCACCAGGGTTGAAATGAAGGAAAAAATGCTAAGGGCAGCCAGAGAGAAAGGTCGGGTTACCCACAAAGGGAAGAACATCAGACTCACAGGGGATCTCTTGGCAGAAACCCTACAAGTCAGAAGAGAGTAGGGGCCAATATTCAACATCCTTAAAGAAAAGAACTTTCAACCTAGAATTTTTTATACAGCCAAACTAAGCTTCACAAGCAAAGGAAAAAGAAAATCCTTTATGGACAAGCAATTGCTGAGAGATTTTGTCACCACCAGGCCTGCCTTACAAGAGCGCCTGAAAGAAGCACTAAACAAGGAGAGGAACAACCAGTACCAGCCACTCCAAAAACGTACCAAATGGTAAAGACCATTGACACAATGAAAAAATGCGTCAACGGGCAAAACATCCAGCTAGCATCAAAATAGCAAAATCAGATTCACACATAACAATATTAACCTTAAATGTAAATGGGCTAAATCTAAATGCCAAAATCAAAAGACACAGACTGGCAAATTGGATAAAAAGTCAAGACCCATCGGTATGCTGTATTCAGGAAACCCATCTCATGTGCAAGGACACACATAGGCTCAAAATAAAGGGATGGAGGAAGATATATCAAGCAAATGGAGAGCAAAAAAAGCAAGAGTTGCAATCCTAGTCTCTGATAAAATGGACTTTAAACCAACAAAGATCAAAAGAGACAAAGAAGGGCATTACATAATGGTAAACAGATCAATGCATCAAGAAGAGCTAACTATCCTAAATATATATGCACCCAATACAGGAGCACCCAGGTACATAAAGCAAGTTCTTAATGACCTACAAAGAGACTTAGACTCTCACACAATAATAGTGGGAGACTTTAACACTCCACTGTCAATATTAGACAGATCAACGAGACAGAAAATTAACAAGCATATCCAGGACTTGAACTCAGATCTGGACCAAGTGGACCCAATAGATATCTACAGAAATCTCCACCCAAATCCACAAAATATACATTCTTGTCATCACCGCATTGCACCTACTCTAAAATTGACCACATAATTGGAAGTAAATCACTCCTTACCAAATGCAAAATAACAGAAATCATAGCAAACAGTTTCTCAGACCACAGGGCAATCAAATTAGAATTCACAATTAAGAAACTAACTCAGAACTGCACAGCTTCATGGAAACTAAACAACTGGCTCCTGAATGTTGATTGGATAAACAAGAAATGAAGGTAGAAATAAAGATGTTCTTTGAAACCAATGAGAATGAGAAACAACGTACCAGAATCTCTGAGACACATTCAAAGCAGTGTCTAGAGGGAAATTTATAGCAATAATTGCCCACATGAGAAGTGAGGAAAGATCTAAAATCAACTATTCAATATAGTATTCGAAGCTCTAGCCAGAGCAATTAGGCAAGAGAAAAAAATAAAGGGTATTCAATTAGAAAACAGGAAGTCGAATTGTCTCTATTTGTAGATGACATGATTGGATATTTAGAAGACCCCATTGTCTCAGCCCGAAATCACCTTTAAACTGATAAGCAACTTCAGCAAAGTCTCAGGATACAAAATCAATGTGCAGAAATCACAAGCATTTCTATACACAATAACATAAACAGAGAGCCAAATCATGAGCAAACTCCCATTCACAATTGCTACAAAGAGTATAAAATATCTAGGAATACAACTAACAAAGGATGTAAAAGACCTCTTCAAGGAGAACTACAAACCACTGCT
The DNA here is from genome assembly GCA_004027715.1 of Plecturocebus donacophilus. NCBI lineage: Eukaryota > Metazoa > Chordata > Mammalia > Primates > Pitheciidae > Plecturocebus > Plecturocebus donacophilus. The sequence goes on along the minus strand of PVKP010009189.1, from coordinate 57,266 downwards.
CAAGGAAATAAGAGAGGAAACAAACAGATGGAGAAACATTCCATGCTCATGGTTAGAAAGAATCAGTATCATGAAAAATGGCCATACTGCCCAAAGTAATTTATAGATTTAACACTATCCCCATCAAGCTACCAATGACCTTCTTCACAGAACTGGAAAAAAACACCTTAAACTTTATATGGAACTAAAAGAAAGCCTGCATAGCCAACATAATCCTAAGCAAAAAGAACAAAGTTGGAGGCATCACGCTACCTGATTTCAAACTATACCACAAGGCTACAGTAATCAAAACAGCATGTCACTGGTACCAAAACAGAGATCTAGATTAGAGAAATGCAAATCAAAACCACATTGAGATACCACCTCACACCAGTTAGAATGGAGACCATTAAAACATCTGGAGACAACAGATGCTGGAGAGGATTTGGAGAAATAGGAACACTTTTACACTGTTGGTGGGAGTGTAAACTAGTTCAAACATTGTGGAAGACAGTGTGGCACTTCCTCAAGGACCTAGAAATAGAAATTCCATTTGACCCAGCAATCCCATTACTGGGTATATACCCAAAGGATTATAAATCATTCTGTTATAAAGACCCATGCACACATATGTTCATAGCGTCACTGTTTACAATAGCAAAGACCTAGAATCAACTCATATGGCCATCGACGATAGACTGGACAAGGAAAATGTGGCACATATACACCATGGAATACTATGCAGCCATAAAAAATGATGAGTTTGTGTCCTTTGTAGGGACATGGATGAATCTGGAAACCATAATTCTCAGCAAACTGACACAAGAACAGAAAATCAAACACCGCATGTTCTCACTCATAGGCAGATGTTGAACAATGAGAACACTTGGACACATGGAGGGGAGCATCACACACTGGGGTCTGTTGGGGGGTGCCAAGGGAGGGACAGTGGGGGGGTGGGGATGTTGGGGAGGGATAACATGGGGAGAAATGCCAGATGTAGGTAATGGGGTATGGAGGCAGCAAACCATATTGCCGTGTGTGTACCTATGCAACAATCCTGCATGATCTACACTTGTACCCCAGAACCTCAAGTACAATTAAAAAAAAAAAAACCTAACAACCAAGAAAAAAATAAAAATTTAAATTCGATGTGAGGAATTCACTAATTTTTTTCCTTTAAACTCACTAGTAGTGGGTATAGACAAATTTGTGTTATCATACAGGTTTTAGAATGCCTTAAATATGAAAAAAATTAAAAAGCATTTATTGTAATCCATGTAGGAAAACATACACATAGTTTTCTATTGATAAGGGAAGAAAATCAATGTGAGGCATAAAGTGACATAAAACTACACATGCATACGATAGGATAAGTTTGCTGTAAACTTACAGAAAAAGGCAGAACTAAAGCAATAGATGCTGCCTCGTATAGTTTAGACATCTGTCCCCACTCAAATCTCCTGTTGAATTGTAATCTGCAATCTGGAGATAGGGCCTGGTGGGTGTTTGGATCATGGGGGCAGATCCCTCATGGCTTGGTGCTGTCTTTGTGATAGTCCGTTCTCATGAGATCTGGTCATTTAAAAGTGTGTGGCACACACCTCCCTCCCACCCCCCGCCACACTCTCTCTTGCTTCTGCCTTTGACATGTGACGTGCTTGCTCCTGCTTTGCTTTCTGCCATGAGTAAAAGTTTCCTAAAGCCTCTCCAGAAGCAGATGTTGGTACCATGCCACCTGTATAGCTTGCAGAACTGTGAGCCAATTAAACCTCTTTTCTTAGAAATTTCACAATCTCAGGTATTTCTTGATAGCAATGCAAGAATAGCTCAACACACTGCCTGACTCAAGAATTCTCTGAAAACCCAGTTATCAGGAAAATTGTTTTTGGTCTAAATATGATAACTGTTCAATAAACATTAATTGAAAACATCACAATTTGCTTTCCTTCTATGATTTTATTTTTGGAGATAAAACAGTTAATAACAAAATGCCTTTGCTTCCAATGATCTTTTGATGTAGTGAAGTAAAGGGCAGATTCAAAAGACAAAAGATGCTAAGAAAGCAGCGAAAGAAAGTGGGCAACTAGGAGAGAGATGAGTCTTATCATAGAGAAGAGTGAGGCAAAGCTGAGGCCTTCACTCTTGCTGCTGTGGTATTGTAAATCCAGGAAAGCTTTAGCACTTAAGTTTTGTCTTTGCCTCTGTTTTATAGGAACTCAAGACTAAGACATGGATTTTTTTCATAATATCTATGGAAATCATCTTCAATTCTTAATAGGTGAATCATCTGTTATAAAGACCACACTGGCTATACTGTGTGGGAAATGTGTTGGTGGAGACCGAGATGGAAGGTAAGGAGACCATTAAGGAAGGTAACTCGGTGATTTAGGCAGACAGTGTTATGGTGGAACCTTGGACTACATTGGGAATGGTGCAGCATGCTGTCACCTCCTCCAGCTCCCCAAGGTCCTGGGAAGCCTGTTTTTCAACAATAATAATTTTTCAATTTACTCTGTGAAATATCATTCATATAGTTTTATTCATTTCCCATGTAATCATGACTTGCAGACATCTTTTCATGTAGGTAACTATAGATCTATCATATTATTTTTTAAAATCAGCTTCATATATTCCATTGTATAGTCAAGCATAATTCTTTCAACCATAACTTATTAAAGCCAGACTTGGTGAACAATATTGGATAGAGAAATAGATAGGAATGAACATATCTTACACACCTCAGTAAATAGTTTTGTAAGACACAAAAGTAGAGATTCAAGGTCAAAGTGTGTAGCAGTCAGGAAAGGCTAGGCTATGCTTTGATAATAATACCAGGACAAATAAAAATAAAGCTCTTGAGGACTTACACATAATTTTCTTACTCATATTATACATCCATTATGGGCCCAGAGAGAGCACCTGCTTATCAAAGCCAATAAGGACCCAGTTTGACAGGATAGCTTCATTTGGAACACTGTCTATTTCATAATAGGAGGAAAGAGGAAGCAGAGGAATTGCCAACTGTTTCTTAAAACTTTTCCCCAGAGGTTGTACTTATACTTCTGTTTTGAAATTTTAGCTTTATCAATACAGCTACCACAAGGTCAAGTGCTAGACCCTTAATAAAACATAAGGTCAAAATCTCAGCCGTGCATCTCCTCACCTAGCCTTTTCGTTGGGAAGATACCACTTGTTTCCAGGGTAAATCATAGTAAGTGGCAAACTACCCAGCACGGGCTTGAAGGAGAGCACAGTGCTTAAAAAAACATGGACTTTTTTTTCATCACTAGGCAGACTCAATGTTACCATTATACACCTAGATGATGTTGATGGTATGGAATACTGTTTGAACTTAACCCTTAGTTTCATCATCTATAAAAAGGGTATAACACCCCCTATGGGAGAGTCTAGCTACTTGATCAGCAAACTTGATTTTATTTCCCAAGCTCCCTAGCAGTTAGATGTAGCCAATTGATGAGGTTCTCCCTAAGGGAATGTGGATAAAGAGATAGGTGCCTCTCCCAGTGCCCAGTCATGTAAAAGATCTGTGTCATCCTCACCTTCTCTCTCCCTTCTTGCATCAGATGGACAGAAAGAATGAGTAGAGGACTCAGAGGCTCTGTAAAATGGTGGGCCACAAATAGAAGGACACATTTGTATTCAAGTATTAGGGGATATTAAAACATCTATTGTGTTAATACACTGAGATTCTGCAGGCTATTGCTTATAGCATTTAGCCTACCCAGGCTACAGGACTATACTTCAGAGATACTGTGATTTTGGTTCCAGACCAACAGAATAATATCACAATAAAATGAGGAACACAAAGATTTTGGTTTCCCTGTGCATATAAAAGTCACATTTACACTATACTGTAGTCTATTTGGTATGCATTGTTTTTTAGCATTATGACTAAAAAATTTACATACTTCATTTAAACATGCTTCATTGCTGAAAATGCTAACAATCATCTGAGCCTTCAGTGAGTTGTAATCTTTGTTGCTGGTAGAGGGTCTTGTCTCAATATTATGGCTGCTGACTAATCAGGATGGTGTTTGCTAAAGGTCTGGGGTCACTGTGGCCATTTCTGGAAATAAGATAACAATGTTTGCTGCATCACTGGACTCTTCCTTTCAAGAAAGATTTCTCTGCAGCATGTGATGCTGTTTGAAAGCATTTGACCCACAGCAGAACTTATTTCAAAATGCAGTCAATTCTTTCAAACTCTATTGCTCCTTTATCACCTAAGTCTACATAATATTCTAAATCCTGTGTTGTTATGTCAACAATGTTCAAAGCATCTTCACCAAGAGTAGATTTCATCTCAGAAAATCACTTTCTTTGCTTATCCATCAGAACCAACTCCTTATCCATTCCAACTTTATCATGAGATTGCAACAATTTCAGTCCTATATTCAGGCTCTGCTTCTAATTCCAGTTATCTTGCTGTTTCAACCACATCAGCAGTTACTTCCTGCACTGAAATCTTGAACCCCTGTTAAGTCATCCATGGAGGTCAGAACAAACTTCTTCCAAACTTCTGCTAATGTTGATGTTTTGGCCTCCTCCCTTGATTCACAAATGTTCTTAATGTCATCTAGAATAGTGAATTCTTCCCAGAAGTTTTTAAATTTACTTTGCCCAGATCCATCAGAGGAATCACTGTTTACGGCACCAATAGCCTTATGAAGTACATCTCTTAAATAATTAGAGCTGAAAGTCAAAATTACTTCTTGATCCATGAACTGCAGAATGGATATTATGTTAGCAGGCAAGTAAATAATATCAATCTTGTACATCTCTATCAGAGCTCTTGGGTACCCAAATGCGTCGTCAATAAGCAGTAATATTTTGAAAATAAATCCTAGGATTTTCAGAATGGTCCATGAGCATTGGCTCCAACTTAAAGTCACCAGTTGCATTAGCTCCTAACAAGAGAGTCAGCCTGTCCTTTGAGGCTCTGAATCCAGGCAACGACTTCTCCTCTCTAACTATGAAAATCCTAGATGGCATCTTCTTCCAATAGAAGACTGTTTCATCTACAATGAAAAATCTCTTGTTGGTGTAGCTACCTTCAATGATCTTAGCTGGAGCTTCTGTATAACTTGCTACAGCTGCTACATCACATTTGCTGGTTTCTTTAAACCTCTGAACCAACCTCTGCTAGCTTCAAACGTTTCTTTTTGCAGTTTCCTTACCACTCTGTATTCAAATAAATTAAGAGAGGTCGCTCCTGACTCTGTATCAGGGTTATATTATTAAGGGAAGGTTGCAGTTGGTTTGACCTTCTATCCAGACCACTGAAACTTTCTCCATCTCATCACTAAAGGTGTTTCACTTTCTTATCATTTGTGTGTTTACTGGAGTAACACTTTTAATTTTCAACAAGAACTTTTCCCTTGTTTTCACAACTTAGCTGTATGATGCCAGAGACCTACTTTTTTGGCCTATTCTTAGCTTTCAATATGCCTTTTCACTAAGCTTAATCATTTCTAGCTTTTGAGTTAAAGTGAGAGATGTATGACTCTTCCTTTCACTTGAACACTTCAAGGCCATTGTAGGGTTATTAATCGGCCTAATTTCAATATTATTGTGTCTCAGAGAATAGGGAGGTCTTAAGAGAGACAGAGACACAAGGAACAGCTGGTGGCTGGAGTAGTCAGAAAGAACACACACAACACTTATCAATTAAGTTCACCATCTTTTATAAGTGTGGCTCATGACACCTCCTAATTTTACAGTAGTAACACAAAAGGTCTGTAACAATATGATGATAATGAAAACGTCCAAAATATTGAGAGAATTACCAAAATATTACAAAGAGACACAAAGTGAGCATATGCTGCTAAAAAAATGGCACTAATCGCCTTGCTCAACTCAGGATTGCCATAAACCTTCAACTTCTTTAAAAAAAAAAAAAAGTAGTACCTGTGAAGTGCAATAATGCAAACTGCAATTGGATGAGATATCCCTGTATTGTATTTCTACACTAGGGCAGTTTACAAAGATTAAATGTTAAAAATGAAAGAAAATTCCTATCACAGTGTCCATAAACAATGAATACTGAACAAATACTAGCTATGCTTATTATCACTATTCTAATATTACCAGTTGATATGTCTGAATATTTATTATTTGAGCCAGTCTCAACTTGTATAGGGGACATCATTGATCAATAAACATATTTAAAACAAAACTGACTCCAAAAGTCATTCCTGATATCACTGTCTTAGCATCAAATGCAAATATTGGTCAAAGAGAACCAAATATGTCTTCTTCTTTCTTTCAGTAAAAATCCAATCCTTAAAAATGTTATCTCAGGGTAAAGGAGTACTCACAATCATTATTTAGAGAACACTGACACAAAATGTATATTGATTTTTAGGTTTTATAATGAAATTTGCTTGATGCAGTTTTCTTTACAAATGAAATGAATATTGACCTGCCTGATTGCATATTGACAATAAAATCATCCCTAGATACAGAAGCCTTTGTGGATACTGTCAAAGAAAGTTAGACATGATGAGTGAGCTCTTTTATAAGTTGACAGTATTAGCTCTGACCCTAACTTTGTTCTTTCCTTGTTGTTTGGAAAGACGTTGCAGGGAGGTATGACTCCTCTTATTCACGTTACCTCAAAATAGTCTTGTTTCAACAGTTTACTTGTGAAAGAAGTAGAAGGGGAGAGGGCCCATGGAAGGAAAAAGAACATCTTAAGAGCTTGTATCTGTAAAACAAATAAAGGCAAAACATTCTCACCTGTCAGTAAAAATAACCGCCTACAAAGAAACAGAACTGGAATATCCTTCTGAGTATTTGCCACCTTCCTACTTTAAATGTAAAGCAAACAAATGCATTCAGTTGTTTTGCATTTCCTCAAAACGAGACTTTTATCTTTCAGAACTGCTGATTAAGTGATTCTCCGGTTGTTTTCATAGGATACACCGTTTTATCCACTCATTACAGAAGTTTATTTAATAATCTTAGGTTTCTAAAAGAAACAAATAGCTGGCTTTTAGAAAACCATATACATATCACTTTGCTGGGACAGATATTATTTGCTTCATTCTGGGTTTCTAGTATGCTTATTGGACTCCAAGGCAGAAAAACTGAGGGACTATGTTTTAAAATCGCATGAGCATACTAGTCATTCATTACTAAATGGCCATTCTGTGCCTGTCACTGTGTTAGTCCCTTGAAAATAAGAGAGACACCATCGCTGCCCTTTGGGAGCTTATGATTGAGTGAGGACTTGAGCAGGTTTTATTTGAGGCCCAAACAAGTTCCAGGAATACATAAGTCCCTACAGTTCATGGCATCTCAAGTCTCTGATAGAAGTTTCAGTTAGAGAAAAACCATGTGACTCCCAAAATACTCAAAGTATAAAACTAGGTTAGGGAATCTCACTTAAATTAGTAATTTTACTTCCCTGTATTATCATTGTATTTTTTCACTGTTGAGAAAAAAATTATAATAACATTGCTATTTAGAAATAAAAAATGGCCAGGTGTGGTGGTTCACTCCTGTAATCCCTAAAGCACTTCGTGAGCACAAGGCTGGTGGATCACGAGGTCAGAAGATCGAAATCATCCTGGCTAACATGGTGAAATCCTGTCTCTACTAAAAATACCAAATATATATATATATTAGCCAAGTGTCCCAGCTACTCCGGAGGCTGAGACAGGAGAATTGCTTGAACCTGGGAGGCAGAGGTTATGGTGAGCCAAGATCATGCCACTGCACTCCAGCCTGGACGACAGAGTGAGACTCAGTCTCAAAATAAATAAATAACCTTGTTATTACTAAAAATATATTGGATATGGCAGAAAACTATCCAAGTATTTAAAAGTATGATGAGTAGACTAATAAGCAATTTAAAATCAACAGTCCATAATAAAAAGCAACACAAAAATCTGGCTGGACAATTGATGTTTACATGACCTCTTCTCACCAAAAAGGTAAAAGATAATTCATGATTTTGAAGAAAGTAACTATTTTATTAATCAAAACCTAAAGACTTCCCAACCTATATCTGTCTACTACAAGTAAATACTTAAATATAAATTAAATAAGTATGTTTCAAAGTAAGTACTGGATTTCATAGGATTCTGTATTGATAATTATGAGACATTCATATGTTATTAGGACCAGAAATCCTGTTCTAACTCAGCTTTCTCAGTTATCCACTCAGTAAGTTACTATTCCACTCACCAAGTGGTTCTTCAGGAGCTGACATTCCTCCGACAAAGCTTTGCACCCTTTGAGAATAATGATAAAACCAACAGTTCTTTAAAACAAAAACAAAAATTGAGAAGCATCTGTTTATATCCTTAGCTCACTTTTTGATTTTTTTTTCTTGTAAATTTAAGTTCTTTGTAGATACTGGATATTAGTCCTTTGTCAGATAGGTAGAATGCAAAAATTTTTTCCCATTCTGTTGGTTGCTGGTTCACCCTAATGATAGTTTCTTTTGCTGTGCAGAAGCTCTTAAGTTTAATTAGATTCCATTTGTCTATTTTGGCTTTTGTTGCCATTGCTTTTGGTGTTTTAGTCATGAAGTCTTTGCCTATGCCTATGTCCTGAATGGTTCTGCCTAGGTTTTCTTCTAGGGTTTTTATGGTGTTAAGTCTTATGTTTAAATCTTTAATCCATCCAGAGTTAATTTTTGTATAAGGTGTAAGGAAAGGATCCAGTTTTGGGATAGCAGGGAACGGGGGTACAGGGGAGGGATATCATTAGGAGAAATACCTAATGTAGATGACAGGGGGATGGATGCAGCAAACCACAATGGCACATGTATACCTGTGCAACAAACCTGCACATTCTGCACATGTACACCAGAACTTAAAGTATAACAATAAAAAAAAGAAACTGTGATATATATATGATGGCATACTACTCAGCTATAAAAAGGGATGAATTAACAGCACTTGCAAGTTCCAAGATGAAACTGGAGACTATTATTCTAAGTGAAGTAACTCAGGAATGGAAAACCAAATATCATTATGCTCTCACTCATAGGTGAGAGCCAAACTATGAGGATGCAAAGGCATAAGAATGACATAGTGGACTTTGGAGACTCAGGGGGAAAAAGTAGGAAGCAGGTGAGGAATAAAAGATTACAAATTGGATTCAGTGTATACTGCTCAAGTGATGGGTGCACAAAAATCTCACAAATCACCACTAAAGAACTTACTCATGTAACCAAATACCACGTTTTCCGAAAACCCATGGAAATAAAAAAAAATAAAGAAACAAACAAACAAATTAACACAAGAACATTTCTCCTTTGTGCCCAACATCTGAAAGGAGGAGAAAGATTTATAAGTAATTGGCTTTTTCTTAGCTTAACAACAGTTGTTTAAAGATTGTGTTTATGAGTTTTGAGGCCTGTGTACTATTTTAAAAGCCATTCAGAAGTTTTGCTTTCCTTAACCAATAAAACAAGTAAAGATACACAAAAGTGCAAAATTCCAAGAAGAATCTGTGAATAAATCCTACAACTGCAAAAAGAAACAGCTGAATTAGCTATTTTTAGGATCAAAAGAGAAGCTTATATTATTTTTCTGTGTAGTTACATATAATCTTATTAAATGTGTATAATAACTTCAAAGGAATTAATTCATTGTTAAGAGTTGAAGGTATTGAATGTTTGGGAATAATTAAAAAGATGTATGTAATTCTTGCTGAGTAATGAATATGTCAAGAAATGTGAATTTTACTGAACCTGTTATTAGACTGTATACATCAAAGATCTTAAAAGTTAACTACTCTGCATTTTTAAGTATTCACATGACTCCTCATGGAAAATAACAATGAATGAATATAAAAACTCAGATACAAGTTACAAAATATATCTTACTATTAAATTTAAAAAGTTAAATATAATTGTTTATGACATTTACATGATAAACTTTTGTATATATATATGTTTTATATACACTCATACCACTCATGTACATATACATGAAACTATGAAAGAAAAGGGAAGAAATATGCAGTAAGCAACTTTAGGCCTGTAATTTGGACTTACGTGTCAGATTTCTCATCTGTATAAAAAAAGGTTATACTCAACATACTATTTACTGGCTTCTACCAAAAGGAGCGTTATTGATCTGGTTTAGACAATCATACATAATTAGTTGGTCCACACCTCTTAAGGGTTGCAATTTCAAGGGAAGCATAAATTCAATGTACCTGAATATGTCCTAGATTTTACTACTCCCAATATCTTGAATTGAAGCAGTGAGTTGACTTAGTGCCTGATCCCTCTAAAAGGTATAAGGACACATCTATTCAGGAGTGTACTGGAGCAGGTACATTTTCTCTAACTAACTTAAAGAAAACAGAGCCTTTACCATGGCCCATGATATTATACTGCTGTTGTACCTTGGCCAAAGTCCCAGGTAAACATAAGGTACTTTGCTTTGCTTTCTTTCCCCTTTTTAAGCATCTATTTCTCTCAGAAATATGATAGAAAGGAAATGTATCTGGGCCAAGCAGAATTTGGATATTACTCACATGCTTGGCTATCATAACAATGTCATAATAACGCCCCATTTCTCAGAGTCTGACTGTAACACCTAGCATGGTATCTTATAAACAGTATACATCAGTGAAATGGTAGGTGGTTATACATATTCTCTCTAAAAGAGCCAAATAGTCCCTATGTGATCAATTAGTCCTAACACTTTCATTTTACACACCTGAAAATGCTCAATACTGTGTAAAAGTCAACACAGACATATAGAAATACACATATGCATATATTTTAATATTAAATTATAATTGTGGCCAGGCAGAGGGGCTCACATCTGTAATGCCAGCACTTTGGGAGGCCGAGGCGGGCAGATCACTTGAAGTCAGGAGTTCGAGACCAACCTGGCCAACATGGTGAAACCCCGTCTCTTTGAAAATGCAATAAAATTAGCCAGGCATGGCGTCATGCAACTGTAGTCCCAGCTACTCAGGAGACTAAGCCAGGAAAATCCCTTGAACCCGGGAGGCAGAGATTACAGTGAGCCAAGATCATGCCACTGCACTCCAGCCTGGGTGACAGAGCGAGACACCATCTCAAAAAGAAAAAAGAAAAACATTTAATTGTTACAAAAAACATATGACAATTCTCAGGTTAAATAAGCACCTAACAATAGGGAAAGAACGATATCTTGGGAGTCAACGTCAGTAAGTTACATTTAAAGTTCAAGTTTCATCATTATCTAGCTATGTGACCTTAAGTAAATTACTAAGCTTCTCTGAGCCTTAAATTTCTATAGTCTGCAAATTGAAGAGTATGAATTATCAGTGCTGCAAAGTGAAGAGAATGAATTATCAGTGATGCACATACACCAGCTGCAAAAGAATACATCATCTTGAGACTTTGGAAACATGTGGACTCAGCAATTAAATCTTGAGTAGGGTTGTAACACTCTGATGAGGTTTCAAATCCACTTACAAATTGACCCTATTTTAACAATCCTGCTTCTAAGCTGCAACTCAAGGTAAATGACTTGCCCAAGTCTACACAGCTAGTTAGTAATGAGGCTAAAATTAGAACAAATACTTTTAACTCTCACTCCCATGTTTTTCACACAGAAAACATAAGCAACCACTCATTAAGCTGATTATCTTGCTACTTTAATAAGAACTAGGAACCTTAAACATAGTGAACACACTTTTTGGTTAGTCGAAAATACACACTTTTTCCCAACCAGAAAATGTTTCTGGATCGATATGTATCCTTGAAAATGAAGAACTGCTTGATGGCTACTGAAGCTAGAGGTAGAAACAGCAATTCTTTGGTGTTGAGGACAGGATGTCATAATTCCTTCAAAAATCTAAAGAAAAATGCCTGTTGGAAAGTCTTCTTCTAACAAGTGACTCCAGTAGATGAGTTAAGAGCTTTGTTCTTGTAGTTGGAGATACTAAAAATAGCTTCCCCTGTAAGATTTAAACCATTTTAATATATTTTATTTTATATATAGGAAGTGTAGAGGAGTTTGAGAAGGATTGGGAAAAGAAGATAACTAAGAATTTTTTAAATGAACCAAATCATGCATTTTGTCAGTTTCTGCATATTATCATAAATGGCTCACTGTTTATCTGATAAAATCTATCATATAATATCCGAAGCAGGGAGAAAACTCTGAAACTTTTAGGCAGTGAAGACTAAAAATAAAAATAAAAAATTCTCCTTTTTTGACAGCAGCACATGCCAGCTGAAGGATTCTCAAGGCTTTATATTCTGAGGTCACCGCCTAGCACTTCATTTTTGGGTACTTCTAGCCGCCTGCTGGACCTGGCCATCAATCACTCTCTCTCTAAGTAAGCAGCTCTTCTGAAAAGAAATGAATCTTTTCAGAACTGGTTATTTTTAGCAATACTTTGGCAAATGTTTAAATAGTCACTGACTGGAGGAAGAAACTACCTGGATGTAATTAGCATCTTTGCTAATTCTCTGTATTTTCAGATCTGCATTTTGAATTCTCCTCTTGTTTATTTGAAGTGTTGATTAAGTGATTCTCCGCCAGCTGATGTATGCATTCGCCTAGCCATTGATTACTTCAAATGACTGCCTTGAATATTTACTGCTGGTTAAATATTTTAAACTTCTACCCACATTATCTTGTACCCAATTAAGAACTCATTGAGTAAGTTTTCTTTTTTTTTTTTTTAACTTTTCTTTCATTTTAGGGAGTATTCTTGAAGCTAATTACAGGTAAGACTTATTTGTTTCCCTCATTTTCAGTTCTAACTTTCTGAAGGGCAAATGTCCTGTCCTGTGGGAGGTTACTAACAAGAGCTTAGTGCACAGTGTAGCGTGGGGTGTTGGACACAGAAGGAATGGAGAATAGGCTACTCTATTCGTGCTTTTGCTCTCTCTCCAGTTTCTTTAATTAGTTCCCTTGGCATTTCTCAGGGGAAAAAAAGGTGGCACAATCCCCCTAAAGTCTCACATTCACCCACCCACTACTTTCCTTTAAAAATAAGTTTACTTTAAAACTCATTTCTAGTGAATTTTATAACCAGGCTTTCTACAACACAATTTAAAATTATGGCTGTAGTGGAGTCAAAGAAAATCTTGAAGCCCAAATTTTCAATTCTTCTGTGCTTCTCTACTAAAGCATAAGGGGGCTGTGGCCCAAAGCATAATATTCAAAATGCACCACATTCATTCAGGATCATGAGAGAAAGAGATTTTTTTGAACTGCAAGAATGTAGTGTCTTTACCCCAAAAGACCCTATAAAATTGAGGCATTAATAACAGTTTGTCTCTGCAGAGTATTTAAAATTTCCATTCTGCTTTAAAATATATTAATTTAGCTGGTCCTCACAACCACCCTGTTAGGTGGCATGTCAGGGTTTCTCAACCTTGGCACTATTGAACTTTGGGCCAGATAATTCTTTCTTGATGGCGTGGTCCTGTGTATTATAAGACATTTTGCATCATCCCTGGGTTGTACCTACCAAATGTTAGTAATATAACTCCTCCCCCTCAATACACACACACAACTAAAAATGCTTTCAGACATTGTTAAATGTCCCTGGAGGGAACAGAGTAGCAAAATTGCTCTCAGTTGGGAAGCAGTGATTTATCTATAATCCTCATTTTATGAAGGGCCTATTACTAGAAATATTTAAGTGACTTACCAAAGTTTACTAGAACTTTGATTTCTCCCCTTACTTAAACTCTCCAAACCATCAGTACATCTTTACTTTTACCTCAAATGTATCTCCAAATCTATCCACCCATCTCCATCTCTGCTATCACCACACAGAACAATGAATCATCTCTTGCTTGGGCTAGAGAAAGAACTTCCTACCTAAGATCCCTACTATCTGTTTTAAATCCATTCTTTACATACTGCAGGGGTAAAATTTTTAAAATAAACTAAATCATAACCCTGTGCAGCTTAAAGTCCCCAATGCTGCCCCCTTGCATCAAGAATAAAATCCAAACCACTCATCTTTTTAATTTCTCTGGTATCTCATCCTCATCTAACATACTCATCACAGTGACTTTCATATGCTTAGAATATGACAAGTTCATTGCCACTCTGGAGTCTCTACACAAGCTGTTCCCTGTGTTAAGAATGTCCTTAACCTTCATTGGTGGTTTCTTCAGATCTCAGCTAAACTAATTACCTAACCTAAAGAAACAACTTACACATTTCCTATTTTAATTCTCTGCATACCATGTATTGGGTATTTGTCTTGATTATTTACATGCTATGTTATTTGCTGTCTGACTTCACCACAGAAATGCACACTCCAGGAGAACAGGGGTGTCTTGTCTATATTTTGACTATTTTGTTCACCACTCTATCTATTATATTACGTATAATGAGTCATCATTATTTAATGCTTTGATATAGTCATGGAGTCAGAACTAGAATCCAGGTATTTCTATTATATTGCTAAAATCCAATCATTTCAAAGTTATCAATTCATAAAAATATTTATAATAGAAATACCAACAGGGGAGAGAGGGTAAGGTAGGATCTCTGCAGTAGAAAAACTCACAATCAAAAGGAGAATCACTCACACACACACACACACACACACACTTTAAAAGCACATGTGAGAAATGCCAAAATAGTGTTATGAACATAATACAATTGGGAAGAAGGAAGTAGAGGGTGAGGTCACAGAATCATTTATGCAGGAGGTTAGCTAAAGCTGCATCTTGGAAAATGCATAGTTCAATATGTATTTCAGCAAACTGCAAGCTATCAACAATTTGGCCTTTAGGAGGTCTGCATTAATAATGCCAAGTAAGGGGTAATTCCTCCTAGTTAGAGACAATGGGCTAATTATACTGCTTATATGTTTGCACTAAGTATTCTGACATCTCTTGGTCATGAGCTACATGACCCAGAAAGACACTTCTTCCTTGCCTGAGTGAAATGGTGATTCAGCTTCCCTAGTCATTTCTTTGTGTGCATGCTCAGAACAAAAGCTGTCATCTGTGCTGAATGTCATCAATGTGGCCCTTGGCTGGTATATTGGAATAGCCCTTGAATGGGATGAGAACATAAAACTAGTATCTTTTGTGATGAGCATAATTTAAGAACTTGAGATCTGTGACAATAATGACTAAATGATACGAGCTGGTTTTCAAATAAAGTGTAATGGGCAGCCTAAAAAAGAAATAGCTTGGAAAATGAAACTCAAAATGAAGCAAATTAAGTCTCAAGTATATGCTATGCAAGTCCCTGATGACAGGGAATGGGGAGGAGGAAATATGTTTTATTTCTTCATACTCTCTTTTTCTTCTTGACTGATTCCATGCTAATTCAGAGATCCGAAGTTATTTATAAATTTGGATATTTGGAAATAAATATTTTCTGGGATTTTAATTAGAGCAAGCATTTTGACATTCTGATATAACATATTTCTATGTGATTTCACAACCATAAGTAAAGCCATAAGTAAAATTACTGTAAAGTTAGTGAAAATCATAATACACATAGTTTCACAGTCTGCATGGACCTATTAAAAACAACATAATACAAACTTGAAAGCTGACAACGGTTTGAATTCTATGCATACTTCTGCTCAAACATTAAAACGACTCATCATCCAAAGTCATTCTTTTTTGCTGTGATATGAGAAGATATATATTTCAAATGATAATAAAATTGAGAGCAATCAAGTTAATAGGAAAAGACTGAAACTTTCCAAACAGCATTAGCAGGGAGACAACCACATCCTACTCCTTGTATGACAGTATTATAGATTTATGGTTCAATATCAATTTGCCACTAATAAAGAACCCCATGTGGTGAAACTGAAATATCTGCTACACTCTTCCCCTCAAGAGAATTCTACACTGCCAAAATCCCCTACCTTTTTTTTTTTTTTGAGCGGGAGTCTTGCTCTGTTGCCTCTGTTGCCCAGGCTAGAGTGCAGTGGCGTTATCTTAGCTCACTGAAACTTCTGCCACCTGGATTTAAGCGTTTCTCCTGCCTCAACCTCCTGAGTAGCTGAGATTACAGGCATGCACTACCATTCCTGGCAATTTTTGTATTTTTAGTAGAGATGGGGTTTCACCATATTGGCTGGGCTTGTCTCAAACTGCTGACCTCAAATGATTCACCTGTCTCAGCCTCCCAAACAGCTGTTATTACAGGCATCAGCCACGTCTGGATAAAATATTCTACTTTAAAAAGTATGTATCTATATCCATCAGCTTTTATTTTTTTCACAAGACTGTTTTTTTTTTTTTAGGATAGAGCTGAAAGTAGAAAATTTATGCCAGAAAACCTTGAATTCAAATCCAGATCTGACCATTGATGAGATATTTTAACATGAAACTGACAAAGCGTATGAGTCTCCATCTTCCCATGTATGAAATGAAGCAAGCAACTCCTATCCCCATAAGATTATTTGCAGATTACCAGAAATGTAGTGCATTAAGGCATAGAACTATGATCATGGAATATGATATGCATGCAATAAATGTTAAATAAATAATAATTCGTATGGATTCTTTCCTGCTTCTTTCATAAATGTACATCAATTAATTCAGGCTAGCAAACCAATAAGGAATGAAAAGAAAATACAGCCTTTGCAATTTAAAAGTGGGTCATCACACTCTACTGTATATACAGGATGAATCTAGGTAAACAGCATCCACGGAAATCTAGAAAGAGCAGTAGAGATCCAGGGCCAGTATGGAGAGCAGGAAACTAGGGAAGTGATGCTAAATTGTGAAGATTCCTTAATAGTCACTATAACTTCAAGAAAGTTTCTTCCTTGATTTGCTAATGAAATAGTTCTGAGTCCAGGCATTTCTTTTTCAGAGGATAGAAATGAATTATTGCTCAGAGCATAAACAAGATAGGAGTGACTCACACATGATACACCCCAGTCAACAAAGTCAACAGCCTTCCAAGAAGATCCCTTGTCTGTATTCCTTTATGCTTGGTGTAGGGTAAATACTATCCACCAATGAATGGTACCAACAAAAATTGTGGAAAATAAATCAGAGGCTACGTGACTAACACTACGGTGGATGCTCCATAAATACTTTCTATATTTGCCATATAAATGAAGCGATGAAGAAATGATAAAATGATTGAAGAGATAAACAAATGAACAAAGACTCCATTGAACCAACCAACCAATGAACAGAAGAATAACTATGTTCTCAGATTATACTGTCAGTAAAAGATTTTAAAGTCCATGATAGAAGCCAGGATTCACAATAGGGTTTAGAGAAAAGCAAGAATATAGAGTTGGCCATGTCAACAAACACTCTCGCACCACTTTTATTCTTTCCACTCCCAGCCCTTCACACACATACCTCATACAAGTCCTTTCCAAGTACGGCATAAAAGTCAGAGTGTCTGAAAAACAGCAAAGAGGCATCAATTCCAGCCTGTTATCTTTACAGAATATAATTAGTAAATGACATATAGCTCTGTATAAATTAGGGTCTTCTGAATTTTCATCAAACTTAGATACCATGGGTTACAGAACCTGCAGAAGTTTACTTATTCCTGTGTCATCTCTAGATTTTTTCGAGAAGTTTATACTCAAAAAAGTATCAGACAAACATATGAGTACTTATCAAAAGCTTAACAATATATATAAGGTAATGCCACAATCCTTTCTGATAATTCACAGAGAAAGTTGACTTCTTTTATTTCCTGCCAAAAATGTAATTCCATCTCCAGAAATAAGTTTGTTCAGAAGATGGGTTAGGCTGCTTCAAGCCAAACTAAGTAACTAAGTGTCACTGAAAGTTTTCTCTTAAAATATTGGGAAGCCAACCCTCCTTGTTTTTGATGGCAAGCCTCCGGGAGTGGAACAGCCATGTGATTCCCATAGTGACACTTGTCAGTGGTGGGCTTATCGATATTCTGGAATCAGAACCATGTTTAACATATAAAGGTGTTAAATATTTCTCTTCCTGTGTAGGTAACCAAATTTAGAAACACATGCTAATTTTCCTCCCATATGTTTTCTCTTAGGCTATAAAATTCTATATTGCATCAGAATAACAGTTATTTAACATATTAAGAAAAATAGTATAAAGGTTCCTCGAAAACCTAAAAATGGAACTACCATATTATCCAATAATATATACCACTGCTGGGTATGTATCCAAAGGAACAGAAATAATACATCAAAGGGACACCTTCACTTCTATGTTCATTGCAGCATTTTTCACAATGGCCAAAATATGGACTCGAGCTAAGTATTCAACAATGATGAACAGATAAAGAAAATGTGGTATATGTACACAATGGAATACTATTCAGAGATCAAAAAGAATGAAATCCTGTCATTTCCAACAACATGGATAAATCTGGAGGATGTCATGCTAAGTGAAATAATCCAGGCAGAGCAAGACAAATACTGCATGATCTCACTTAAATGTGGAATCTAAAATGGTTGAACTCATAGAAGTAGAGGGTACAAGGAGAGTTACCAGAGACTGTGGGTGTAGGGAAGGAGGGAATGGGAATCAAAGGGTAAAAAGTCTCAGACAGACTGGCGGAAGAATAGGTTTTGAGATCTACTGCACAGCAAGGTGACTATAATCAACATTCATGTATATATCAAAGTAACTAAGAAAATACATTTTAAATGGCTCACTTAAAATTATGTGAAGTGATGCCTACATTAATTAATTTGATTAAACATTTGAAATTGTACACATACATCAAAACATATTGTACCCTATAAATGTATACAATCATGATTTGGCAATCATAAATAATAATAAATTATTAATACATGACAATAAAACTTTTGTGTTTGTAAGAAAGTCAAACTCCTAACAAGTAGGACTTTTTTAAATTATAACATACATGCTTAGTACTCTGGTAGCATAATGAATTAAAGAGATAATGCTCAAGAAAATATTAAAAAGTCTGTTCAGCATCTCTTAACATTTACACTTTCTCTATGACTTGCTTTTAGTAAGTCTATGAATTGTAATAATCTATGAATTGTTTCACCTTAGTAATTTGTACTCATTTGTTTTGTCCCATCTTTTAACTCATTAAAAACAAGCACCAATGGAGCCAGAATTGCTAGAGTAGAATATATTCATCTTCTGATTCCCTCTTCCTGATTTAATAAGAAATTTAAAGTTGATTACAAAAGTACATTTATACTCTAAGAAGAAAAATTAAAGGGTGAAATTCAATAACTACCTTCTTGAGTATTCATTTCTAATTACCACCACCTAGCTCTCAGAGCTAAACCACAGGTTTATTAATTTCTTTTTAAAATATGTTTGCATATCTATATATTAATAGCAACAAAATTTCAAACTCAACATAGGGTACCCTGATAGTTGCTGTCTAACCAATGGCCATTATCTTTTTTTTACGCAAAGGAAGAGTATGAATTTTGTTTGAGAGTTTATCTCTCCTCAAACTTGAGGATGTGACTAAGGGTTAAATCCAAATTAGTCTAAACCAGGACTCTATAAAGCAAAGCAGGTATCTGTTTTGTAAATATAGTTTTATTAGAACAAAGTCACATCATCCTTTTATAGAGAGTCTCTGGTTGCTTCTGTGCTATACTAGCTGTATTAGGTCATTCTTGCTTTGCTATAAAGAAATACCTGAGGCTGGATAACTTACAAGGAAAAGAGTTTTAATTGGCTTATGGTTCTGCAGGCCATATAAGCATGGCACCAGCATCTAATTGTGGAGAGGCCTGAGAAAGATTTTACTCATAGCAGAAGGTGAAGCAGGAGCAGGCAGGTCACATGGCGAAAGCAGAAATAAGGGGGTGGGGTGGGAAGTGTCACACAATTTTAAACAGGCAGATCTCACAAGAACTCACTTGCTATTGCAAAGAGAGCACCAGACCATAAGGAATTCACTTCCATAATCCAAACACCTCCAACCAGGCCCTGCCTCCAACACTGGAGATTACAATTCAACATGAGATTTAAAGGGGGACAATATCAAAACTATATTACTGGCAAAGTTGAGTAACTGCAACAGAGATTGTATTGCCTGCAAAGCCAAAAGTACTTAACCTCTGGACCTTTACAGAAAAAGTTTGCAAATACCTGAAATAAACTAATCCTGATTATCCCATTCTGCTTACCAATGGTTGGTTTGAATAAAAGTATATGACACAATCTCAGTCAATAAGATCATATGAAAATATCTGTGAAGAGTTACAGGGAAAGTTTACGGGCTAATCGAGAGAAACATTCAGCCCAATAGAGCTTCTCTTTAAGTAAAATAATAAAGCTGATCATATTTAAGCCTGATGAGTCAGGGTTTACTTGTACCTGCAGCCAAAAACTTCCTAATTTCATGAAATGTAAGTGAAAGAAAAAACTAACCAGTGAGAGATGGGAACAGATGTAAACAGCCATTAATAAGGCTAAAGAAGTAGCTCCCCTCAAAAGACATTTACTTTTTATAATAATGCAGGATTGGAAAGTTGACTGAAGAGCCACATTGCTCTCTAAAACATGCAGCAAGAATTCTGCTACTATTGCATGTTTTAAAATTCTCACTAAGAAATCAATACTTGCCAATTATCCATGACTGCAAACAATCATTAATATAGGTACACAGTTTTAAACAAAATGATAGATTATTTCACATGAAATAGCCTAACTAGAGGCTAGGTAACTTATAAAGAAAAGAGTTTTAACGGCTTCATGGTTCTACAGGCCATATAAGCATGGCACCAGCATCTACTCAGCTTCTGGAGAGGGCTCAGAGAAGTTGTACTCAAAGCAGAAGGTGAAGCAGGAACAGGCAGGTCACACAGTGAAAGCAAAAGCAAAGGGCTGGGGTGAGAAGTGTCATACATTCAAACAGGTAACATAAGTTATCCTTCTCTAGCTACTTAGCTGTAACTAGAGAAGGAAGAGATTACTAAATTTTCATTTACTTAAAAAATTTCCTACTATATATGTAGTCTGATTTAAGACAGTTCCATTTAAACTGACATTCATTCAACAGATAATTACTGAACACCCACTGCATACTATGTAGAGATACAGCAGAAGACAAACAAAAGAGACTCTAGTTATTGAGGAATTCATATCATAGTGGGAAGAGTTCAGTAAAAATTTGAAACAGTAATTAAGCAATGAAAACAATGTGATGAAGGAAACATAGGATGGTAAAGGAAATTGGGGCTATTGGAGGGATTCCAGGGGAAGGAGAGGATTCCGGGGGAAGGGGCATCTGCATAGATTCAATGGGATATAATTTGAGCAAAGAGATTAAGGAACTAAAAGGGTTAATTAAGGAGGTGACTTAGTAGTCAGAAGATTCAGAGAAAATAAAGGTAAAAGACATGTTCATGCCTAACATGTTCAAAGCCATTGTGGATGGGAAAAAGTAAGAGGAATAGAAATACCAGAAGAAATTACAGGCCCACGTCGAGTAAAATCCTGTCAGTCATTGTAAAGACTTTGGTTAATACTCAGGGTGAAATGGAGGATCACTGCAAGACTCGAACAGAGAAGTGCTATGTCCTGACACACAATTTAACTAGATCACACTACGCAGAGACTAGACCATAGTGATGGGAGTGGAGAACAGTGAAATCCAGGAGAGCTAGCAAAAGGTATTACAGTAGCCTAACAGAGAAACCTGGTAGACGTGGAGGTGGTAAAAGACTGCTTATTTCTGAGAGAAAGGGCTAGAGTGTGTGTCCCTTTAAAGGTTTTAAACTGTCCAGTAATTTCAAATATTTTCTAGTAATTTTCAAAAATTTCCAAACTAAAAATTGCAAGAATAGTAAAGAATGCATCTTAATCTCCCATCTAGTTTCCAGGACTGCATTAACCAAGTACTACAAACCGGATGGCTTAAAACAACAGAATTTATTGTCTCACAGTTCCAGAGGCTAGAAGTCTAAAATCAAGGTGTGAGCAAGACCATGCTCCCTCTAAAATTTGTTATGAAAACTTCATAGCTTCTGGTGGTTTGCTAGCAAACTTTGGCATTCCTTGGCTTGCAGCTCTGTAACTCCAGCATTCTGCCTGCCTGTCAATCTTTGCATGGCCCTCTCCTTATAATGATGCCAATTGTATGGGGTTGGGTTCCCACCCTACTCTAGGATGACATTATCAAAACTAATTACATATGCAACAATCCTATTTACAAATGAAGTCATATTCTGAGGGACTGGTGGTGAGGATTTCAATATATCTTTTCTGGGAGGACACAATTCAACCAATAACAATTTATTATTAATATAACATTGTATCCCATTTGCTTTCTTTCCATTCTTTTGACATTGCGTCTCACTCTGTCACCCAGACTGGAGTGCACTGGCATGATCATGGTTTCCTCCAGCTTCAACCTCTGAGGTTCAAGTGAGCTTTTGGCCTCAGGTTCCTGAGGACCTGGGACGTCAGGTGTATGCCACCACATTTGGCTAATTTTTTTTTTTAAGAGATGAGATCTCCTTGTGTTTCCAAGTTTAGTCTCAAACTCCTGGGCTCAAATGAGTCTCCTGCCTCAGCTTCCCAAAGTTCTGAGATTACAGGCATGAACCACCACGCCCGGCCCAATTCACTTTCTGTAATTATACATATAATTATTTTCCCTGAAAATTTGAGACAGACAACATGATCATGAACCTTGTATCTAGATATTTCAGTATTTCCTTTAAAAAACGACATTTTCTTATATACCCATAGTACAATTACTAACTTCATTGAACTGAAAACAGTCATGCATCACTTAACAACAAGGATGTGTTTTGAGAAATGCATGATTAGGCAATTTCATCATTGTGGGAATATTATAGAGTGTACTTATGCAAACCTAGATGATATAGTCTACTACACAACTAGGCTAGATGGGATAGCATATTACTCCTAGCCTGCAAAACTGTATAGCATGTGACTGCCCCAAATATTGTGGGCAACTGTAACACAATGGTATTTGTGTACCTAAACATATTTAAACACAGACTAGGTACAGTAAAAATACAGTATTATAATCTTATGGGGGCATAGTCATGCATATGTGATACATTATTGACAGAAACATCATTATGTGGTGAATGGTTATATTTGTTTGGAACTGTTACCTAATCTGCTGGCTGTGTAATGTTGTTAATTCACCCAGTAATATCCCTCATAACACTGTGTTTCTTCCACTTAAAGATCCAGTCTGTGGCCACATACTGCACTTAGTTATCACATCTCTTTATTACAGTATCCTTTAACCAGTAAAATTTTCCAGTATTTTTTTATTTCATTATATTGATACTTTTGAAGAATAAAGTTGATGAGCCATTTTTATTGTCCCTTCTATCACCTTGATGTTCTCTAACAGGATTTTTTTTTATCTTCCTTCTTCACACTTAGAAGGGTTTTTTTGTTTGTTTGTTTATTAGTTTGTTTGGTTGGTTCTTTTGAATAGAAGACTACTGAGGCTTTAGGACAAGTCAGGGTCAGATTAGTCCATAAATGACAATGCCATAGATGCTAGGATGCGTGGAGGGAATTTTCCAAAAAGAAAGAAGTACTGTACTGAAGAGATAATAGGTAAGCGGATACCGCTTGAAGTCTACATTTTCTCGGGGGATGGAACTATGGAGAAACTTGTGTTGCAGGAGAATATGGGCAAAGAAAGGAGCTGTCAACTCCAGTAAGGAGGCATCATAAGTGAGGGAAAGATTGGGTGTCTTCCCATGGCTGATACACTAAGAGAGAAAAAGGGAAATCAGAACAAGGGCAAAGGGCAGTACTGAATTTCAGCAGTTGTCATCTTAATAGTGAAGCTGTATTAGGAGTCTGTTATAGGCCTGGATCACACGGCAAAGTACACACACACCAGCACACACCACATCGCCCATGACAACAACAAATATTTGACCTCATTATTTATTTTTTTTAATTGCTGGGGAGCCAATACTGATTTTGATGTAAAGTTGGAAAGTAGAAGGGAAAAATCAGTAAGCCACTTGTAGAGCAAGTAAACATGAGTGTAGTTCAAAACAAATCAAAATATTTCTCTGTATGACTCCAACTGCTCTTATAAGAAGCAGAATTTTATTAAAGAGATGACCTCACCCACTTTCTAATTCAGTTGTATCCAGTTTGAGGCCTGAACTTGGAAGACTTGAACTTTCCAGTATGACTAGGTAAGAAAAAATTTAAATATTTAAGGGCTAGAGGTGTCATGAAAGAGAAGGATCAACCTAGTGGGGACACCACATGGGTACAGAAAGGAGGTTTGAGATGTCTGCAGTCAAAGCACCCCAAAGGTACATACAGGACAATTACTTTTTTTTCAGATGTTGTTTTGCTCTTGTTGCCCAGGCTGGAATGCAATAGTGCGATCTCGGATCAAGGCAAACTCCGCCTCCCAGGGTCAAGCAATTCTCCTACGTCAGCCTCCCGAGCAGCTGGGATTGCAGGCATGCACTCCATGCCCACCTAACTCTTTGTATTTTTAGGAGAGACGGGGTTTCTCCATGTTGGTTACGCTGGTCTCAAACTCCTGACCTTAGGTGATCTGCCCAGCTCGACCTCCCAAAGTGCTGGGATTACAGGGGTGAATCACCACGCCCAGCCGAGGACAATGACTAAGAATGGCTTTTAAATTACTTGCTAGGGGGTGTGCTCCCACCTTTCTCCAGCTTGTATCACTTACAAAACCTTTACTGTAGGGGCTATATTGCTCAGTAATGGTTTTCTTGTAAAAATAGATTATTTGGGGTAAACTTGAGAATGATCTGGTAGTTGAGTTCTGTGTCTGGGTTAATGCAAGGAGAAAAAACACATGAAAAACACATAAACTGGGCGTGGTTCCACGTGCTTATAGTCACAACTACTAGGGAGGCTGAGGAAGGAAGATCACTTGAGTCCAAGCGTTTGAGGCCACCCTGGTCAACATAGCAAGACCCCATCTCTTCAAAACCAAATGAAAACAAAAATAAAAATACATTATGCCAGTAAGTTTGAGGTGATAATAGAGGACATTCTGAGATAGTCAAGCACTGGGAAATCACAAAAATTCCTTGAAAACTCAAGACTTTCAAGGGGCTTGAATTGGTGAAGTGAAAGTCAAGAACTTCAGACATAAAGACCAATCCAACTACTATCTGGATATATGTGCAGTATATAGAAAATTGTACTAAGGTAGAGGGGTGTGTGTGTGTGTGTGTGTGTGTGTATGTGATATATATATTATTGTGTATGTGCATGTGCATAAGTCCTGACCGCAAGCTGTATATCAATGTATACACTATGCTGCAAGGTTGAATTTAGAAAACAGCAAGCCCAAAGAAAGCTACAGAGATGTAATGGGCTCAGGGTGGGTGGTGAGATCTGCTAGAATCAATGGGGGATGGAACTCCTGTAAGTTGATCTTTGTTTCCCTCCCACTCACCACCCCTGCAGACTGTCTATAACTCTGAGATGCTGGCCTAGAACTGTAAACTAGAGTATTCATGTTCAGTCCCCAGTACTAAAGCAAGTAATGTGCTGCATAAAAATGGAGAAATCTCTCTAGCTCTGAAAGACTCTTTATGCCCATGGCTGAGCTCCAGATCAACTATGTGAAGAATTTTATCTATTTTATTTTCCCTGCGTAAAATAAGACACCTCTTTCTGTTTTTGTGCTTTCTCTAGAAAAATTCTTTTATATCATTTTTTTTCAGAAAAAAAACCATGAAGACATACACACACACACACACACACACACACACACACACACACACACACACATAGCAGATGTGGGAAACTTAGATCCACCCAACTGCTTAGATTGACTCTTGTCATTTCTGTTCTTCTTTGAGTTTCACTCAATCAATGAGATGAAACGCCTCAGGAACTATTTGACCATTATCCTTCTAGTGAAACAGACTGAGCAGGGCAAAGGTTAGAGCAGGGCAGAAGGCTTCTTGCCAACACTCACACATAAACTCACAGAGGACTCTGGAGTAGAATCTCAAACACTGTGATTCAGTGACCTTGAAATGGACCATTCAGAAAGCACAGGGTACCTGCAGGAGAGCAGAGTCTCATAGCACTTGTTCATCATCACCTTCCTGGATGAGGAGACACTGGTCCAAGCCTTTGTGTCACAACTGATTTGAGGAGCAATGATGAGTATCTAAAGTCCTTGGATCATACAGTAAAAACTTAGCTCTCTTAACTATAGATCTAAAATTTGGCCTCCATCCTCAGCAGAAGGCTACTGACGAGATATTCACCTGAGAATCACTCAGTGAAAGTTTGTTATTTGAGTTTTACAAAGAGCATTAGAAAATATTTTATTCACTTTAAAAAATGAATTACATAGGAATGGACAGGAGTTCTATGGAAAGTCATATTTTTCATGAATAATGAAGACCCCCATCTTGCTTAGAGAGAAGAAAGTCAGAATGGGGCCCCAGCCCTCATTCTTTTTTGTTTTTCAGGGTCAACATAGCGGCAAGAGGAATATGGTCTCGCCTGACTCCTCTCTCAGGATATCAATCCCTCTCAACCTTCAACCCATTTCATGGATCAAACTGATTCATTTCTCTGACATCCTACAACACTGACCTTCTATTCCAGCATTATTAAATACCACCTTAACTCAGTCTGTTGTGCATGTTATTGCACTGAGTACCATCCCAGAAAGATCTGCTGAGTTCTTCAGCTGGTTAGCCTCTTCTGTTTGAAGGTACTAGGCATGGACCCCAACTCTCAGGTCAGCCCTCTTCTAGTGGCAGGCATCTGTGAAGGGCGTTCCTCCCTACCTCCTCATACTGTGTTTTACGTCAAGAGCATCTTTCTCTCCACACATCACAGACCCCTGCCTGGGCGCACCCTGCATGTGGAAGCTGGCAACCTTTTCTTTTTCAGCCTGGATGTCAATAAACATTTGAAGATATGAGTCATAAAGAGACTGGATTCTCAGACTTTGGAAAGAAAAAAAAAAAAACAAAAAGGAAGGAAAGGTCATTTCCAAAAACTCTCAGGCCAGGCTATGGACTAAATTTTCTGACTTCCATAGAATTACTTAAGGATGAACAGGGCAAAATCCTCAGTCCCTCTAGAGCACTGAAAGGGAATCAGAGCAGCTGCAGTTTACACAGTGTCTCCCAAATCTCAAGAACTTGGGCATGATTTGCAGCGTAAATAAAGTTAACTCTCCCTGGAGGGCACAGGGAGTCTTTGTAGCTTATAGCCGTAGTCTGTAGTAGCTGTTGCCTAAGAGAGTCTCCCTCTGTTTTATTCAGTGTAAAGCCCATTGCCATCCAAAGTCTAATGCAGGCTAAAGAATTCCTGCTTCCTCAGTTGCAACCTGTGTCCTACCCCAAGGCCCAGCTCCAGCACCTTCTGCAACTCTGACGTAATTAATTACTGCCTTCCTATCTGGCTCAGAGATACCTGAGAGGCCAGATTTCAAACCTCTCTCCCACTCAGATTAAGGCCTAGAGTATCCCTCCCTAGAACCCAGAAACAGGTACAGTTTCTGCACCCGAAATGGCACTGCAGCAGAAACAGCTAAAAGGTTTCTGGACTTTATTTACACATTGAGGCCCGAAGATCTTTGGAAGTCTTCATTCCTCTAGCTCCCAATCTTCCCCAGGACAGCCCGACCTCATCCTATGTTCTAGTCTCTACCTTTCCTGAAGCATTTGTTTCCAGCAAGGAGATGAGGAAGGAACTTGGACATGGCCTCAACATGGGCTCACAGAACAACACAAGGGGTCAGGCAGGCCTACAGCATCCAGGAGACTCTTGCTGATGCAGCCTAAAGATAAATTATTAGGAAACTCTCAATGGAAAGGCAAATATGGACTCTCATGGACTTCCATGTCGAAGGGACAGAGAAACAAAGATCTCAAGAAGATTGTATTGAAGCAGGCCTGGAAAATTCTACTTAGAAGATGCAGAAACTTCTGCCTAGGGAATAAACTAGGGAAGGGCTCAAAAGGTAACCTATCAAGGGGCTCAGAAAGTCTTCTTGATCCTTCCTTGATCTAGGTAGAGCAAACTCAATTTTTCCTTCCCTTTTCAGTTTTGCTGTCATCTTAAAACCCACTTGATTTGCTTTCACAAGTGGCAGAAGTGGGGTGCACTTCTCATAGTCCTTGAATCCATAAAACCACGGTGTCAAAAGAGAACATCTCAATTCTGGCCTTTTTACCTTGCCATCTTTCCCTATTCAGAAACCCATGTTTCAGAGGCAGACTCAAAATCTGAGCTGAGAGAAAACAGATAATTATGGAATAAAAATGTGGCATCTAGTCCTCTCCTGTGGGTAAGCAAGGTTAGAGGCATAAGGCGGTGCTGCTTTGATATTTGCAAGAGCCTTGCATACACTCATCAGGTTAGGGCAGACGGCAAATACATCTCTGAGTGTAGTAAATATTCTCACCTCTCACACACTACAACTAAGACAGAACCTGGCAGAATGTGACTGAAATGGGGCCCTAAAGGCCAACCCAAAGCTAACTATAAGTTAAACAACAGCAGATGGTGAACCCAGGAATAAGAATGGGAATCGTGGCCCCAGGGGACTCCAGCCATAGCAGAGGCATGCTTCAGAGAGCAGAACCATGAGGTGAAGTTAGAGGTGCCTTCAAGGGCCAATGGTTCCAAAGGATATGGTATAATTAAGGCTATGAAGTCCCTCATGCCTCATAAAACAAAATCAGAAAATAAAATAAATTAAGCACTCAGAGAACTAATGAGCTTAGAATCTCCCAAAATTCAATGACAGTTTAAGTAGTCTAAGGGCTGCAATAACCAAGAAATACTCTGTACCATTATTGGCAGTCTAAGACCTCTGGAAACCATGCCTTGAAGACCACTTTTCTTCTTAGTTAAAACTCTAAACAGAGGCACAGTCTGAGAGGCAGGCTTGTGACCGTATCACTGAAGCGCCCACTGACCCAGAAAATTTACTAATGGCTCACAGCCTCATCCCCATAGTATACACTGTGGGGATATGGTACCTTCCCATGTTTTATAGATCCACTCAGAGCATATGAAAAATACCCTGGAGTAGCAAGAGCTCGAATCCCCTAAGTTTCAGGCCCTCCTGAAAGATCTGGGATACTAATTTAGAGCCAAGTGAAAAAAATGGAAATCCTATAATAGCAGCTCCCAATCAGTAAAGAATCTAGAATTTGGATACAGTGTTGCAGACTTTCCACACTAGAGGGAAAGAGCTTTCCTGCTAAGGTCAGAGGAAGAGAGAGACCCTGGTGAGCAATGCGTCCCAATTTCTGCCCCAAAGAAAACAGCCTCCTCAAAAAACTAAATTCAGAGAATGGATGAGTCATCTATCTCAATGGATACATCCCAAGAAAGAAAAAAAAAAGCAAGGTACCCTGCAGAATGCCAAATCGATGTCAGCCTCTAAAAAAAGCCCAGGCCCCATTCAAACCAAAGTTGTCTTTGGGTGTTGTGGACTCTGAAGATAACACAACATTTGAGCAATGAGGAATCCAGGCCGAGGCAGAGCTGGGACAGTCCTGTGGTTGTAGACCACTCTCCTTTCTTAAGCAAAGCAAAGTAACAAAAGCCACATCCTGCAGCCTTCACACAGATTTTGAGGACCTCAATTTTTGGAGAAGGGGCAGTATCTTAGTCCATTTGTACTGTTACAACCAAATACTACAAACTGGGTAATTTATAAATACGGAAATTTATTTCTCACACTTCTGGAGGCTGGAAAGTCCAACATCAAGGTGCCAGCAGGTTCAGAGTCTAGTGAGGGCAGCTCTTTGTGTCCAAGTTGGTGCCCTGTAGACAAAAATTTCCCATGAAATATATGGGAAATTTCCTATGTGACAAAGTTTGCCTTGTCAGTTGAGCCCACTGGATATCTCAGTTGAGGACCTCTAAAGCTGTAAAAATTAATTAGAAAAAAAAAGAGAGGTAAAATCATGGCTGTCATACATGTGTAAGATTAACAAGTGTTAAAGATTTTATTTTACTCATAATGAGAGATCCAGTCAAATTTTATAACTGCTATTTCTGGGTATATTTTGAAAATAGATCCAAGGATTTCCTAAAAGACTAAATGTATAATGTTAGTTGTTGAACTTACTGAACAATCTTCTTTGGAGAAGATGTGAGTTAGAGTTAAAATTTTATCTTTCTACCATATTGATACAGTTCTTTTTCACCCAGCATTTTTATAGTTGGTTTTCAGTATTTGTGAACACCAAAAGCATGTTCAGTATAATTTGAAACAAAGAAGAGAGCACCTGCTGTTAGGAACAGTCATTTTAAGTTGAACAAAACCATTCAGTAGAAAAAAAAAAACACATGCTGAGTTGGTGGCTTTATCTCAAAAGAACCAGTTCTCAACCAAGACAAAATAACTTATGGTAAAGTTTTGCTAAGAAAATGGCTTCCATGTTATTTAATACCAATAACTGAATTATAGGAAGACATATTTTGTGTTATTCACATTACAATGAGTCATATATCCCATGGCTTTTTGGCTAATTGACTCTGACTCATAATTTTAAACACTAAGTTAGGTAATTCATAACATATACAATAAGCTGTTTATTCAACAGATTTATTTGGCTGGTTACTCCATAATTATAATGAGTAGTTTAGATAGTTCATAATATATGTGGATGGGTAGATACTACATATTGACTATTTATTAATGAAAAGATGAAAAGATGTAACTTGGAATTTCTTATTTAGTAATGAATAAACAAGTTACAACTAATGTTAGATCTCCAGATTTTATTAAAAATAATTAACAATTTTATATCATCTCAATTCGTGTTGTGAATTTATTGAGAATCTGTTTTTTGGATATCCAAGAATAGATACATATACGTATATGTATGTGGGGTCTCTGTGGTGTGTGTGTGTGTGTGTGTGTGTGTGTGTGTGTGTGTGCGCGCGCGCGCGCGTAGTTTGTGTGTATAGAGAGAGACAGAGAGAGACCCAAGTAAAGAAAAAGGAACACACAATTGATAACTAATTTTCCACCTACAAATGGCTATCACTGTCTGCATCTTGAAATAGGAAACACCTAGTGTACTTGCTGAGAATTAAGACCTCAGAAGTACTGTCCAATGTTAACATGGTGGAACATGTAATTGATGTAAATTATACTTTGCTAGAACCTGTTGATTCCATTATATTGTTTCCTCTGGAATTCATCATTATTGAAACAGATTTACTGTGGTTGCTGTAAATGCCTAGATGCATTCAATATTTATTCTTGCAGAGGAATGAGCAATGACATATAGATCACCACCTAAAATGGGGTCATATTATTTGCTTATGTAAAGTGTTCTACTTTACATATTCAAATGTAAGTATCACCACCCAAACTGGTACAACTGCTATTTTTTCTGACAGGAAGTTTATTTTGATTAGCCCCCACTTTGTTCACCCAACCTGTGATCAACAAGAAAAAATGTTTTTAATAGTTTAGTTAAAAGGACAATATGGTAGTTGAAAACAGAATGAAAGGTACTAATCCATCAGTGATGAAAATCAACTTCGGTTTTTTTAATGCTAATTAATAAGCCAAACAGCCTTTGTATTTAAAATGTAATCATTTACAAAGGCAGCAAGGCTACAGGAGGAAATAGCATTGGATTAGTAGTCAGGGGACTCAGAGCCCCACTCCAAGTACAATGTTACATTGGACAATTGACTTCACTTTCCTGTGTTTTCCATTTTTTTCCTCAAAAATAAACTAAGTATTTGCTGGTGGAGTTCCACTCAAATGGCTTCTGGTATTTGACACGTTCTACTAAATGTGAATTTTCAGAATTTCACAGAAGGCACCTGTCCCTTTATACATCACATCACTTAACAGTGACGTCTCATCACCTCTCACTACCCACATATGTGGTACACAGTTTGGCTAATCGTCTTCTAAAATCCCTGGGGGTGATCACATTTGTTTTTTTATTCCTCTGTAAGTAATTATGCTCCGATTCATAAGTGTCACTTTCAGCATCTAATATACTTTTTCAATAACACATCAATCTCTTTTAAATAATTACAAAGTATTTCACAACATAGGTATGACAATCTCCCAAATAAAGCTTTTTGTTGTAGGTCAGAGTCATATAAATAATGATTTTGCAAGCTCACTTTTGGCAGAAACATTTTATGTTAGCAGATAAAGCACATTTCACTGATAAACTAAAAACAAGCAAGTTTCCCATCTAGTTGTCCTCAATAAGAAGTTAAACATAATGAATCCAGTCTAATCATGAGTAGTAACCAGATGGCTAAGCAATAGTTGACACATGACTTATCTGTCAATGCTCATAGCCACATACTCAATTCACTCTGGATTTGACCTTGATTGTCTTACAGACTCTGTCAATCACAATGGCATGTGACTCTTCAATCCAAGGTAAATTTCCTCTCTAACTACAATCAGATGGTTGCTAAGGCATCATTGTCAGTCACTCAATTATCCCCAAAGGTAGGCTTTCTATAAGTGTGCATGACAGTCAACAAACTTTCAGTTAAAATGCCAGTGGAAGACAATTTATGCTGTATTTGAGATAAGTTTGCTGGAAAGCACGAGCTTTCAGGAGAGACCAGTTCAAGAAATTGTATTGGCAAACATGGATAAGAAAGGTCAAGAGTAATTCTAAAAATCAAAATAATCAGTAACTTTCTTGCAATCAAGCTTGTTACACAGTATTTAGGCAAGTATGGGTCGTTTAAAATCCTGTTACTAGACCCATCATTGAGCAAGCCGACTCAAAATCTGTGTTTCTTATTTGAAAACACTGAGACAAAATTTGTGGCCAAAGATAGCCCAGTTTGAATCCCAGTTCTACTATTCAATATACAACTTTGATAAGGTTAAACTTTATACCTCACTTTTCTAACCTGTAATCTCTTTTTTTCTGTGAAGAATAAATTTGATAATAAATGAAAATATACCTAGCATCAGACATGACCTAGTGAAACAGTCCCTTAATGTTAATTTCATCCCTATTATTCTAGAAAACATTTTAATTTAAAAAGAAATGTTTTAGGCTGGATGTATTACTTATCAGATTAGGAAATTTAAACTCATAAAAAAAATCTATCAAATCAGAGAGCTAACTATTAATTAGGACTCTCCTTTATCTACCATGTAGATACAACCAACATACATGTGCCAACTAATAGCAGCCGTAAGCTACCTATGGCTATGGAGTCCTTGAAATGTTACTAATCTGAATTGAGATGTGCTATAAATAAACTATACACTAGTATAAGGCTTAGAACAAAAAATGTAAAATATTTCACTAATCATTTTTACAACTGAGTACCTCTGAATTAATGATTGTTTTACATAAAATATGTTACTAATATTAATTTTACCTATTTCTTGCTGTTGTTTGTGGCAACTGAAAAAAGTAAATTTGGTTATGTAGCTCATACAATATCTCTAAAGGACAGTGCTAGTATATATAGTTGTTCTCTAATGAATGTCTGAAAAAAACAAATTTGGTAAGTGCTTTTGGAATTATACCTGTAGCTCATCCCACCGAACACAGTCTTTGGAAATTAAAATACACACTGAGTAAAAACAAGTGAATATTAAAAGTGTTGAAGAGAGAACACTATGAGAAAAATAAAAGTTCAGTATAAAACTGCTAATGGTGGTGTTGAACATGAAAAACACATTGTCCTCAATGACATTCAGAGTGTACACGCTTAAGAGGGCAATATTTTTTGTTATAACTACTACAGGGAAAGCATTCATCCATGCTGAAAGTTGAAGTTTATTATCTCAACTTCATTGGAGGTACAAGGTATTGTATTAATGAAATCTAAGTTTCCTGTCCTTACCAATTCATCCTATTAGGGGCATTACGGGACTGTCAGCTAGACAGCTTTAATTTATTCAAAGAAGGGAAGACCAGGAAGCAACGTTTCTTATTTCCCCCCCTGCCTCCAAAAAAATATTCTCATGGATAATTTTTATTTGACCAGAAACATTTTAGTCATGTGAGCACTTAATAAGATACAAATAATTATGTGCAATTACATGATAATTACTCTCAACATAATTACCATGCCAGTGCAGCTTTGTTAGAAATAATCAGATGGTTACTGGTGAACTGCAAATTAATTGATAACAGGACATTTATAATTGCAAATGATCATGATTACCTTGGAGTATGAGCACATTAGAAATGTTGAGTAGGATGGCAGGAGGATCAGAGACATTCATTTAACAGAAATGTCATAGAATAAGTAAGATTAGATCATAAATCTACTTGACTCAGTTCCAACCTAAAGGATGTTCTGTGTCTGCTATTTGCAGATTGTTTGGTCATATTTCATTCAATATATACACAGCCTATTTTGGGTTAGTCTACCAATCAGAAATTTTCTTCCTGTGTGCACCAACTGTGTTGTAATCTGACTGTATTTATAGGTATCTTAGTAACAAATTATACTTTTAGAGTTAGACAATAACAGAATATCTACACACAAAAAAAGATATAGATGCCAAGAGGCAAAACTTTAAGATCATACAGACAATGAGTGACAGACCTATAGAATTTCAATTTTCTTCATTTCCAGTCTAGATCTGTATTAAATTAACATGGCACAAACCTAGTTTCTTCATGGACTACTTCAGAACACTGTCATACTTGCCCTCAAATACATACTTAATAATTGATTCAAACCTAACACAGATCTCTATTTTAATGACATCCTAAACATTAATATCTGAGAATTTATTGGTTTGATGTTAATTACAATATTTTTCTAAATTACACTAATATGAACATGAATCTATTAAGGCGAACACTACTTTCTGTGGTAGACTGCCTATCACACTTTGCGAAACACTCTTCCTATTTCATATTCCCAATGTATATGAAAATGTTTCTATAATTCTTTGAGTTTAATATGGCTTAGAATAGCACTCTGCACTTTAGAAAACAAAAAAAATATGCACCTTTGTGTAGAGCAATGTATTGCATATTAACTCAATTCAAAGACATATGTGTTACAGCCTTGGCCCTTGAGAAGCTCAAAGCTCTCACAGAGTATAAAAGCCTTACACAAATATATTCAACACCAGGCAGCATGAAATGCATGCTATGAAAACGGTGCATCCTGCTACTGAATTTCACAGGTCCTAGCTAACATTCCAGGATGAAGCGAACAGTAACGACTTCCAAAGTGAGGGAGAAATAAGCTGGGGCTTGAAGGGTATTCAAGTTTAGGAATGTGGAGTAAGGACATGTAAGGTAGAAAAAAATTTTAAAATCCAGATGATAAAAAAAAGAAAAAAAGCAAAGCAATTGTGATAGCCAAATTTTATGCATCACCTTGGCTAGGCTATAGGACCAAGTAGTGTGGTCAAATACTAGTCTTGATATTGCTGTGAACCTATTTTGTTGATGGGATTAACATCTACAATCAAGTGAGTTTAAGTAAAGGAGATTATACTTCTTAATGTGGGTGATCTTTATCCAATCAGTTGAAGGCCTTAAGTGTAAAAACTGAAGTTTCCTGGAGATACACACACACACACATGCACACACTCAATTCTACTGGTTCTGCTTCTCTGAAGAGTCCTGGCAGATAGAGCTTATTAAGATAAAAGTAAGTAGCCAAACATAAGAGCAAAGAAAAATGACTGGAAGTTAGATTTAGAACAAGACAGCACAGCATGCTGAATAGCATGCTAAAGAATTCAGATGTTTGGAGGAATTCAGGGAGGAGCCCCAGAAAGAGTGTTGAGCAGAGGAGCAAAAACAATCCAAGAAGTGCACTGGGGTGACAGCATGCCAGTAGTATTTCTGATGGGTCAGAGCGAAAGATACGAGATGTTGAGAAACCAGGTAGAATGTTATTAGCAATATTTAATTGCTAACCTTCCCAACTCAATAAAATCTTTGAAAATCACATTGAAAATGTTGAATTCCACCCTGTAATAAAATGATATGATGATAAAATCACACGTTTTTACCTCTATATTTGATTTAAGAGCTCTTTCAAGAAAACACTTGGTTTTAGCAACTCTTGCTTTAAACTTTTGTTTTCATGATTCTTTAATGGATACAGTCTAGTATTACCACATCTACTGCTTTCATCTGCATTTCTTCAACTATTTGACATACAAGGAAGTGGACCCCAAATGATCTTTATTAAAAAAAATTCTGTCTGACTCCTGAGTGATTTTTTTTTACTTTTATGTTTCTGCATGCTGTTACATGTGTCCATACGTTTTCTTGGGTACAAAGATCACTCTTTGTTGATTTTCTACTGACTTCCATTTGACAGGAAAGTTCTTTCTTGAAATTTTCTTATAAATTCAGAGAGTTCCAATTTCTGGATACTGACCTTGAAGTGATGTTTATTTCTTACATTACTTGTGTTAGTATAGTTTCTTTATTTCATATTTAAGTTGGTTTTTAAAGCAATTAATCTCCAAAGCTATATCAAATATCTTAAAATATCATCACTGAAGTTAAAAAGCAAAACTAAAAGTGATAATATTGGTCCAGTTTGCTTTTGGCGTATCATGCTAATCTGTTGACACTTTTTCTTAAAGCAGTGTTATACTAATTACCATCATTAGCAAACATCTTCCATTATGTTGGCCATATGTGCATACCACTAGAACTGTTTACTTAGCACTGTTAAATTCATATTTTAAATTTAAATATGTATTTTCACTTGTCTTAAAGAGTAGACTCAAGGAAGCCATGGATTTGCCATGCTGGTTATTTTTCTGATATACGTAACAATAGATATATATTTTTACTATTAAAACAAAACCTAATCTTAGATATGTCACCAAAAACAATCATAGTACAACAAAATGGTATATATATTCTATTTAGGAAACTCATTAAAAAGAAAATATTAGACCCTTTATTTATTCTGCTATTCCTTACTGGGAGAGTGGTAGAAAGTGTATCACGTCAAGCCCTGAAAAATACTCATTCATTTCCTGTAAAAGACATCTCCCTACTGTTGAAGAATCTGCTCATCCTAGAAGGCCTGTCATTGGCTACACGATTAGTGCATGTTCTATGTGATTTCAGGAAGCATGACAAGTACTTGTGCATGGAAGCTACAAGGCAGTGCATTTAGACTCAACATATAAAGAAAGTCATTTCCACCAAAGAGGTTACAAAGTGATGCTTCAATAGTTAGGCTTTTTTTCAGATACATGCTATTAATCATATTTTCAGGTAACTTGAGTTCATGAGATTTACTTTAAAGATAAATGGGTTGGTAAAGAGGGCAGATAATCTTCTCCTGACTCTACTAACTACTTTCTTTACATTGAATTTTATGCTGTGCTAACTGCTTGCCTGTAGTGTCACTGCCCTCTCTCTGTGACTTTTAGCTTTAGTCTGACCACTCTCTGCTCATTCTGTCTGTATGATCAGATCAGGTTGGGATTCTGTAGTATACCCAACATACTGGTTAGCCAGAGCTCTTGCCAAGTCACTTATTAAGGATCACAGTCCTTTGGGGACAAGGAGCCACCTCTGGTTCATTACATCATGGTTAGTGAGATTAAGTCATGTGGTAACAAGCACTAGTTACTACTCAAGCTCAATCCTCTGCATGGCATTGAGGAAGCCTCCATCTCTGACCTTCTGCTTCAAACCTTTCCCCATATTCTTAATTTTATTTTCTCAGCTTTCTTATATGGAGTTAACAATCTAATAAGATAAATCAAATTTCTATACAAACATAAACCGTTTCAGGCCATTTGAAATCATATCATAACAATGGACCAAAGTGCTAAAGAATTTCTCAGACTTTTTTCCTGGTTGAAAAGAAGGGAAATTACTAAGGAGATGAATTATAAACTGGGACATGAAGGATTAGTGATTGCCATGTTTAGGAAAAACAAGTTAGGATATTCTAGACAGGGAATCCTATAAAAAAGAAATCCAAGGTCATAAAGACAAGGAAAGCTATCTGCAGAGGTTTAGGAGACTAATGAACATTTTCAAATTTCCTAAAATAGGACAGTGAACCTAGAAGGTACCTTTTATGACACATTCAATACAGATCTTGTTTTATAAATAAATGTATTATACATATTTCTATAGATCAAATATTTTTGTGTCTCGCAAATTCAAATTCTGAAATCCTAATCACCAATGTGAGTGATATAGTTTGAGTATTTGTCCCCACCCAAATATTATGTTGAATTGTAAACCCCAGTGTTGGAGAAGGGGCCTGGTGGGAGAGGACTGGATCATAGGGGAGGATCCCTCATGGCTTGGTGCTGTCCTTACAATAATGAGTCTCCAGATACAGTTGTTCCAAAGTGTGTGGCACTTCCCCATTCTCCTGCTTCTGCTTTCACCATGTGACATGCCTGCTTCTGCTCTGCCTCCTGCCATGAGTGAAAGCTCCCTGAAGCCTCTCCAGAAGCTGAGCAGATGCCACTGCCATGCTTATACCACCTGCAGAACCGCGAGTCAATTAGGCCTATTTTTTAAATAAATTTCCCAGTCTCAGATATTCCTTTCTGGCAACAAAAGAAACTATTAGGCAGTAAGGCCTTTGGTAGATGATTAGATCATGAGGGTGGAACCCTCTTGAATGAGATTAGTGCCCTCATCAAAAGAGACGCAGAAGAGTTTCCTGATCCCTTCCACCCTGTGAGAACTTAGGAGAAGGCTGGCTATAAACCAGGAAGTGGGCCCTCATCAGACATCCAATTTGCAAGCTCCTTGATCTTGAAAATTCCAGCCTCCAGAATTTTGAGAAATAAATGTCTATTGCTAATAAGCCACCCAGACTTGGTATGCTGTTAGAGAAGCATGAATGAACTAGGCATATATATGCATATTTATAAGAAAAGAAATGGCCTTGTTTTCTTATACACTTCCATCTAGGAGTATTACAATTTTACAATCAGTTGTTCAATCTGAATGAACAACTATAGTCTCGTTTCCACAGAAAACACAGCAAGTGATATATTCTGCAGAAACCTAGTTGCTGCACCCTTCTACCCTCAAAGTAAAAACAAACAAATGTGGGCTTCATCATTCCCCTATTCAACCACTCGCCAAACAAGTTCAGGCTCTGCAACACTCATTTAGCTGATGTTGCCTGTAAAATGTGCTAGAGGGATGCAAAAACTTTTTACCTCAAGATCTGCACACCTCTAGATGACTCTCATGGCCTATTTGACAATAAAATAAAACAACAATAACAGCAACAACAGCTAACCTCTTTGAGAAAATTTTTTGCCAGATTCTGTTTTTTAACATTGCATATGCATAATTTTACTTATTTTTTCATTCAGTTTTTTTTTTTCAAATTTTATCTTTTAAAGTTCAAGTCAACTGGATTTTAGATTCAATTTTTATAATAACCCTATGATGTAAACTACTGTTATTATTTCTATTTAACAAATGAGGAATCAGAGGGTTCAAGTCAGACCAAATTATAAGAGGAAGTAAGTAGCTGAGTTGAGCTTTGAACATCCCAAAGATTTTTTCTACATCATACTTGCCATACTATAACCAACTTCAACTATTCTTCACATTGATTCAACTCCCAGGAATATTCAATCTATCCCTTTTTATCCATTAACAGTTTGATATCCCCACAAAATGAAGCTCTGCCCAAGATAAACAAACCATTAAAATACACACTTCAATAAAAATGGAGATTAAGTACTGTGGAAATTCTGAGGAAAGAGTGTTTAATTCTGCATATAAATTCTAATACAGGTAAATTACACTATAGGATGCAAAATAATTGATCATTCAGATTCCCAAAGGCTCTATACACTGGCTTCTCACCATTCTGTATGTCTTGGCTAAAGTCCATCAACCAGCTAGTACCATCCCTAATTAGCAACATAGTAGATTATGCCTATGTTGACATTTCTGTTCAAGCCAAATGGTCTGTTTGCTCAGTTGATCACTGTGCCCTCGTTAGGAGTTCTTAGCCCATCAAAATCATATTTGATGAGTCTGGCAACGTACTCAACTGTATTTGTGTTCTCTTTTGTTCTAATGCTAATCATTGAGAATTTTAACCATCCTTCTGATGAACTGAAAAGCCCCAATTTAGACATCCAAACAAACCAATCTTCTGTGTGATGATTGATACCAGCACAAACACAATCTACCAAGTTACAGATCCCTGATAGTTGTTGTGATCTGTAGTGCCAATAATGCCTGTCGCATAAGCTTAAAATGTCAATCATCTTTGCCTTTCTTCTCTTTTGGCCCCAACATGCCATCAGGAACCAAGTACAGTTTTCATTTTCACAATCTCTCTTTCTCATTTGTCTCTTTTCCAATTCCTTTTCCTCTACTTCAATCCTGGTTTTTAGTATTTCCTGCTTGGTCTATTTAAATAGCCTTCTAACTTGGCTCTCCAGTGTCAGTCTCCTGCAATCTGCTATACACTGCAGCTGGAGCAGTTGTCCTGATAGACATCAACCACTCATGTCCTTCTCACATTCAGAAATTTTTAAAACTCCCTATCATCCTTGAAAAGAACGTCTGTGTATTTAGCCAAGTATTCAATGGCTTTCATGGGCTGGCCTACTTTCAACCAATTTTCTTTTTTTTTTTTAATTTCAATTGTTTTTGGGGTACAGGTAGTTTTTGGTCATGTGGATAAGTTCTTCAGTAGTGATTGCTGGGATTTTGGTGCACCCATCACCCTAGCAATGAACACTGTACCCAGTAGTCTTTTATCCGTCACCCCTATTGCACCCTTCCCCTCGAGTCCCCAAAGTAGATTAAATCATTCTTATGCCTTTACATCCACAAAGCTTGGCTCCCATTATAAGTGAGAATATACAATATTTGGTTTTCCATTCCTGAGTTACTTCACTTTGAAGTAACTATGGGGCCTCCAGCTCCATCCAAGTTGCTGCAAAAGACATTATCTTGTTTCTTTTTGTGGATGAGTACTATTCCACGGTGCATAAACGCCTCATTTTCTTTATCCACTCATTGGTTTGTAACCAATTTTCTAATCATTCTCAATAAATGTCATATACTTAAAAGAGAAAGATCAACTTACAATAAAACTTGACTTAATAAGCAGCTTTCCCCTGGATCCAGTAGAGCAGTGGTTCTCAAACATTCGGCTCCATTAGACTCACCTGAAGTGCTTGCTGAACCAAGATTCTAAGTGGGGGCTCCAGAAATTTCTGATTCAGGAGGTCAGGAATAAAGCCTGAGACTTTGTGTTTCTAACAAGTTCCTTGGTGCTCCTGATGCAAGGACAAATGGTCTAGACTAGAGCACCATAGAACTAATCGTCTAGACTAGAACCCAAAGGACAATATTAATACCAAACAACCAAGAGCTCAGTGTATACTATTCAGTACGTAACTCAAGTAAATACAATATACAAATGACCTTCTCTTGTCTTTAGAGTTTTTAATGTGACTGGAGACTATGTTTCACTTATAACTATGAGCAAATTCTAACAGTGAGTGTACTTATCTGAGCTTTGGGATGTGTCATTCAAGAACTGGTTTGGCTTATGATCTCAATCATACAGGTAGAATATAGATGATAAAGTCCCACCTTTTTTTTTTCAACGCATACTGGAAATAGCTCTACTTTTTCCAATAATTAAAGCAATGACTGTTCATCATTCAAATATTTCAGAATATACAAAAATAAAATTTAGAATCTCTAAGTCTGTAATTTCATTCCCTTAGATCTTGAACCTGGTATTAATTTCACATTCTTTTCTTTTTCTTCATACAAAAGACAGACAAAAATGCATAGACATGGAATTATAAGAATGGGATCACATATTACATCCTCTTTTATGACTGTTTTTGTCCTCTGAAAATATAATGGCATTTTTCCAAGTCAATACATGTAGACCTACCTTATCATTATTTAGAGCTATTTTAACATTTTTTATAAGACCAAATCATTTTTATCTGTCTATTTTCTGGTGGACCTTTAGATGCATGGTTTTTGTATGTAATCAAAAATGCTACAATGAACATTTGTTTACATATGGATTTGTATTTATGAAGAATTCCCGTCTTACAGAAATTTAACTTTTTAAAGAAACATATCTTTCTCTACTATAGTTATTTGATTTGAATCAGTCTGATGAAGTCCTTCTTTAAAAATTAAAAACATTCTGTATTTTCATATAGTAGTATGTGATTATTTCTATATTTAAATTTCAGAGTAATGCGTTTTTGTTTGAAGTGGTATTGATCTAAGTGTTAAAATAGACAATTTTTTCAGTATTTGCTGAGTTACCAATCCATATTACAATTCATTTTATATGACATTTAATATCCACTTAAATTTATAACTATGGTTTGTTCTATTTCTATTGATCTATCTATAGCTGCATAAGTTTTTACTGACACTGTATTTTAAAATATTTTGGCTTTTAAATTTACATTTACATCTAGTAAAGTCTCCCATTCCCTCTTTGGCAAAGTTCTGTTCACTTCCTATATTTCTCTAGCCAAATTTTTCTCCAAATCAAACTTAGGTTCAGTAAGTTCTGCCCTTATTCTAAGCAAAAACAAAAATAGAAAAATTGTAGAGGTTTTTACTAAAACCTCAATAAATTGATAGATGAATATGGGCACATCTGACATCCTTGGAATGACAGGACTTTCCTTTTTGGAGGAGAGTGTGTTTACTTTTCAGTCAAGTACTTGTTTGTATCATTTAGTAAATGGTAATACTTCTTTTTTTCATGTAGGTCTTCATGATTTTTTAAGTTTAATTGTAATTTTTTTTGTTTATCCTGTGAATATATTATTTTCCTTACTTTTTAAAATTCTTACAAGTATTAGCTTGTTACTAGTTTTATTTATCTTATCTCTTATCATGTTAGTAAACTCATTAGTTCTAAAAGCTTTTAATTATAAAACTTTGTTGAAGAATGCAAATACAATTTGGAAAAAGTACTATTTGTCATTTCCCATTATTTATTTTTAACTGTCTTCATTTTATCAATGATAATCTTCAGAGCATTGTTGACTAAGGGCATTGATAGAATTTCTGTTCTTTCTCTAACTTTGAACAGAAACAGTCTTACTGTTTACAGTAAATTGTTATATTCACTACCATTTTTCATATCTTTCATAATAACTGTAAAGTTTCTTTTATTATTCCTAATGTTCTAAGAATGTTACTGGGGAATGTCTATTTGATTTTATCAAAAGGCTTTAAACATCTTTCAAGATAGAGATATGGAATATCTTATTTATCTTTTCAATGTATTATAAGGAATTATGTTAATGTACCTCTTAATACTGAACTCTTCTTGCAATTTTAGAATAAAGAGACTTGGTAAG
Organism: Plecturocebus donacophilus; assembly: GCA_004027715.1. NCBI lineage: Eukaryota > Metazoa > Chordata > Mammalia > Primates > Pitheciidae > Plecturocebus > Plecturocebus donacophilus. The sequence goes on along the minus strand of PVKP010009189.1, from coordinate 14,061 downwards.
TGTGTATCATTCTTTTAACATAATGATGTCTGTGATTCAATCATATTTACATGAGTAATAATAAGGAACATGGTCTACAATTTTTGTTGTTACTTCATACAGCCTTTCTAAAACTTGACAATATAATTTATGTTAGCCTCTCAAAACACGAACCTTAAATACGATAGAAAGTGTTTCCTGTTACTTTTAGTTTTAAATTCTGAAACGTTTTAAATCACTGGGTAATGATTTGTTTCTTGAGTTTCAACACTTAACTATGAAGCCATTTGAATCTATGTATTTTGCAGTACTGAGGGTTAATCTAAGACAATCTTTTTTATTTGCTGTCTCTTGGCAATTCATTTAAGCAGGAAATTTTTCTTTTCCTGAAAAAACAAAGTGGTTCTTGGTTTTTCAAAGCAAATAACCAATTATACATCTATAACAAGCACTAATGATTTTGAAAATTTATTAAATACATATGGTCCCATCTCCTTTAAATTTAATATTACATATTTATGAACTTCTCATTTTTTATGAATCAGAAACAACAATGCTTTGCTGATTTTACAAAATTTTTCAAATATGGGGTATTTTAATTCTATATATTTTGTATGTAAACAAGTCATTAATTTCTACTTTTAAATAACTATTCACTTTTTACTATTTTATTTTGTTTTATAATGTTCATCTTTTAGCCTCTCAAGTTAAACGTTCAGATTACTTAATTTCAATATTTCATATTTAAAAATGATGCATTTACATTTTTAAAAATCACTCTCAGTAAACATCTGACTATATACTAGAATATTGAATAATTATTTCCTGTGACTTTTAAAAAAGATAGTTTAATTGATTTCCTCTTAAACACAAAAGTCATTTACAAGACTCTTTGTTTAATTTTAATTTTCAAGTAGTTCATACCATTGGTCCTTGCTAATTTATAATTTTATTGCTTTTTAATTAGACATCGTAACCTACAAGATTTTGAATACTTTAAATTTGAAATTTCCTTTAGATATATGATCAAATTTCATAAACATTCCAAAAACATTTTGAAACAATATACAGTCTACATTTGTAGAGTATAACTTTCCAACCATGGAGACAGGGTCTTGCTCTGTCACCCAGGCCAGAGGGCAGTGCACTGGCCTCATCATAGCTCACTATAAACTTGAACTCCTGGACTCAAGCAATCTTGTCTCAGCCTAGCTAGGACTATAGGCACACAACACCATGCCCAGCTAATTTTTTAAAAATATTTTAAAATGTTTTAAAAATTAGCTGGGCATGGTGTTGTGTGCCTATAGTCCTAGCTGGGCATGGTACTGGGTCTTCCTATGTTGCCTGGTCTGTTGAACGCTTGGCCTTAAGTGATCCTCCTGCTTTGGGGATTACAGGCATAAGCCACCATGCCCGGTCTTGAAATAAATCTTAAATGAATTATAATATTCAAACCAGGGGATCTCAAATGAGGAAAGGGAAACATCATATACTATTAAAAGCCAAATGGAAATATCAAAATGGGCCAGGGTAAAAATAAATAAGATTTTGTTTGAATTTTTTCATTTATTTTTAGTCATCATATTAAGTTCATTTTACAATTAAAATGATATTAAATGACAAGGTAAAAAGTTTATGGTTATCAAAGCATTGGTATGAGCTTAAAATTGTGGAAAATATTACATCATTTGTGTGGGATTGTTTTGACTAGTTCAATCCTGGGAGATGTATTAAAATTTCCCAGTCTGGTAATAGTCTTGATAATTTAATCTTGAATGTCTATGTTTCCAATTCCTCATAATGTGTGTTTTTCAGTACATAAAAGTTTAATGCTATTACATCTTGTTTAATGGTGATTTAAAAAAAAAAAAAAAAAAAAAGCTCTATGTACCATCTAATTATTTATTATTTGAAGTGTATTTTAATAGTGGTATTGTTACTTGTTACTTTTTTATTTTTGGTGGTGGTTGTGATGGGAGGTTCTGTCATATTTTTGAACATCCATTCATTCCATAAGTTGGCAATCATTTTTGAACCATATGTCCAATCATGCCAAGAGCTGCAGATATAATAGTGAAAAACTTTCTAATTACTTTGTGCCATTTATAAAAAAGTCTTCTTTTAAATGGCATGGAATTGTTTTATACTTTTTAAGCCAATGGAAGAATGTTTTATAATTTAAAATTCAATTTACCTACTTATAATATGCATATATATTTTAAATCTATTACATCTATGTAAGATGTACACAACATAATATGATATACATATACATAGTGAAATGATTACTACCATCAAACTACATTCTATTACTTATATTGCTTGTTTGTTTATATTTTCTTATTGTTTCATTCTTCCAAATTTTTACTCTACTATTGAAGCTTTCTTTTTCTTCTTATTTATTATTTTCGATTCTCTAGCCATTAAGGAGCTATTCATCTTGTTTCTATTTCTCTGTTGGAAATCTTTAAATATATAACCATGTGTAATTAATGTTTCTCCATCAGTCTCAATAATTAAATCGTTTCTAAGAGCTCCCCTTTCAGGAACAAGGCTAGGCATTTACAGGCTTCTATGTCTTCAGTGATTCCCTTACACTACACAGCGTTCACCACAATATACACACAGCACCCAGCTTCTCTTGAAATAAGCTACAATTTACTTTTAGACAAAAATGATTGCACTATGGTACAGTTGAGGATCCTTTTTTAACCATTTCATTAATATTTCATAACTTACATTATAAATAATAATTTGTTGTATATTTTATTGAACTCATTACTCTCTCTCTTTTTTTTTTTTTTTTTGGAGATGGAGTTTTGCTCTTGTTGCCCAGGCTGCAGTGCAGTGGCGCGATCTTGGCTCACTGCAACCTCTGCCTCCCAGGTTCAAGTGATTTTCCTGACAGCCTCCTGAGTAGCTGGGATTATAGGCATGAGCCACCATGCCTGGCTAATTTTATATTTTTAGTAGAAACAAGTTTTCTCCATGTTGGTCAGGTTGATCTTGAACTCCTTACCTCAGGTGATCTGCCTGCCTCAGCCTCCCAAAGTACAAGGATTACAGGCATGAGCCACCACACCTAGCCTGAACTCATTACTCTCAGGTTACCAAATTTGGCTGAGTAGCAGGTCACCTGAGGAACTTATTAAAAATACAGACTACTGGCACCTAACTCAGGTTTACACTCTCAAAATTTCTCAGTTCGGACTCCAGGAATCAGCATTTAAAGTGTCCTTGGCAGAATTTCCTTGCTTGTTATCTTTTCACTTTTTGATAATAACTATTATAAAAAATAATAGATAATAACCTAAAAAACATCCTAACAGGCTTGAGGTGAGATCTCACTGTGATTTTGATTTGCATTTCCCCGATGATTGCTAATGTTGAGCAATGATGTCGTGAAAAGGGAACCCTTAAGCATTGTTGATGGGATATAAATTGATATTATGCATTACAATAAAATTACCATTATGCAAAACAGCATGAAGTCTCCTCAGAAAGTTAAAAGTAGAACAGTCATATGACCCAGCAACCCCACTTCTGGGTATATATCCAAAAGAAATAAAATAACTCTCTCGAAGAGACAGCTGAACTCCCATGTTCATTATAGTGTTATTCATAATAGCCCTGATATTGAAGAGAAAGAAATTGTGATACATACATCACAGTTGTGGTATATATAAAATATAGCATATAATATTATGAGTAACATATAATAATATTTCACATAGCTGAATATGTTTTAGTCTTAAAAAAGAAAATTGTGTCAGTTACAACCACATCAAGGAGACTGGAAGACATTATTATGCAAAATGAAGTAAGCCAGACACAGAAAGACAAATACTGTATGATCTCACTTACATGTGGAATCCAAAAGAGTTGAACTTGTGGAAACAGAAAATAGAATGGTGGCAGGGTGTGGGGGTAGCAGGGAGATTTTGGTTAAAGGGCACTAACTTTCAGTTATAAGAGGAATAATTTCAGGATACCTAATGTATAGTATGGTGACTATAGTTAATAACAATGTATTGTATACTTAAAATTTGCAAAGAGAGTACATCTTAAATATTCTCACCACAACATAGAAGGTAACTGTGAGGTGATGAAGATGTTAACTAATTTGATTGTGGTAATCATTTCACAATGTACACATATGTAAAAATAATCAAATTGTATACCTTGAATGCAGGCAATTTTTGGTTTTCAATTATTCTTCTATTAAACCTGGGGAAAAAGTTTTCTTAGGTGATGTTAATACAATCTGCCCAGGGTCAGTCTTGTAGCAGCATTTATGACCCATATATCTTGCTTCCATCTTCATAACGTAACTCATTTGTGATATATTTTGACTCATTTTCATTTTAGCTACAGTACATCTTTATGTTTCCTCTTACTATCTCTTTAAAAAAAAACAGTACATTTGCAGAATACTTTGAGTCCTTTCATGTAGCAAAATGCACATTTTTCTGTCAAACACAAGCAAATTGTGTCTGGTGAAAGAATACTAGGATTGCAACCCTTTTTACTCACAGTTCTGAAAAAAAACATTGCATTGTCCACTAACATTTTGTGTGGTAGATGAGAAACTGAATAACAGTGAAATTCTCTTTTCCTTGAAGGTAACCAATTTGTTTTCTGTGTCATCTTTTGTATAAATTTTCTCTTTACCTTGGAATTCAAAAATTTTATCATAGTATGTCTAAAAGATTTTCTTTTCATTAATCTTCACCAGTCTTTGGTGAGTTCATGTGAAGGCTTTAATAATTAGGTTCAGCTTAGAAGAAATGGTAATCTATTATTTTTCCTCCTTCTTCACATCTGTTCTCCATTTCTAAAACTCTTTTTATTAACTGAGATGAACCGCAAGATCTATCCTACGTGTGTCATCTTCTCTCTTATAAAATCTCTTTTTTACTTACAGTTATGCAAATTTTCTCAGCCTTTCAGTTAATTAATTTGGTTTCCAGTAACATCCATTCTGATATTTACTCTCTCTACTAAAGTGTATACTTTGTTGGTTTTTTATCCTCGAGCAATCTCTCTTTTTTCTTTAATTTTGCTTTCCTTTATTCATTTTATTTATTTCAATAGTTTTGGGGGTACAGGTGGTTTTGTTACATGGATAAGTTCTTTAGTGGTGATTTCTGGGATTTTGTTGTACTCATCGCCCAAGAAGTGTACTCTGTAACCAATACACAGTCTTTTATCCCCCATCCACCTCCCACCCTTCCCCCGAGTCCCCAAAGTCCATTATATCATTCTTTTACTTTTGCATTCTCATAGCTTAGCTCTCACTTTTAGTTCTTTAAGGAATCTCCATGTTTTCCATAGTGGTCGCACTAGTTTACATTCTCACCAGCAGTGTAAAAGTGTTCCCTTTTCACCACATCCAGCCAACATCTATTATTTTTTTACTTTTGAATAATAATCATTCTCACTTGTGTGAGATAGTGTCTCATTGTGGTTTTATTTTACATTTCCCTGTTAACTAGTGATGTGAAGCATTTTTTCATATGCTTGTTGACTGTATATCTTCATTTGTGAATTGTCTATTCATGTCCTTTACTCACTTTTTGATGGGATTTTTTTTTCTTGAGTTCCTTGCAGATTCTGGATATTTTAGTCCTTTGTCAGATGTACAGATTGCAAACATTTTCTCCCATTTTGTGGGTTGTCTGTTTACTTGCTGATTATTTCTTCTGCTGTGAAGAAGCTTTTTATTTTGGTTTTTCTTGCATTTGCTTTGGGGTCCTTAGCCATGAATTATTTCCCTAAGCCAATGCCTAGAAGAGTTTTCCTGATGTTATCTTCTAGAATTTCTATGGTTTCATGTCTTAGATTTGAGTCTTTGACGGATCTTGAGTTGATTTGTGTGTAAGGTGAGAGATGAGGATCCAGCTTCATTCTTCTACATGTGGCTTGCCAGTTTTTCCTGTATCATTTATTGAATAGGGTGTCCTTTCTCCACTTTATGTTGTTGTATGCTTTGTCGAGGATCGGTTGGCTATGAGTATTTGGCTTTATTTCAGGGTTATCTATTCTGTTCCATTGGTCGAATTGCCTGTTTTTATACCAGTACCATGCTATTTTGGCAACTATAGCCTTGTAGTATAATTTGAGACAAAGTATTGTTCTGTTGCTAAGGCTGGGGTGCAGTGGCATGATCTTGGCTCACTGCAACCTCCACCTCCTGGCTGCAAGCTAGCCTTCCACCTCAGCCTCCAGAGTAGCAGGACTATACATGTGCACTACCATGCCCAGCTAATTTTTGTATATTTTGTAGAGACGGGTTCTCCTTATGTTGCCCAGGCTGGTCACAAACTCTTGGACTCAAGCCATCCACCCACCTCTGCTTCCCAAAGTACTGGGATTACAGGCCTGAGCCACCATGCACAGCCCTGTTTCCTTATTGTTTCTTTTATTTGATAAATGTGATATCCTCCTGAGTATGACAGGAAATTTCCATATCGTTATTGTTCTCTCTTATATTCAACTTTAGATTTTCTCAAAACATTTGTGGTTATCGGCTTTGACAAGTGACATGGCCAGAATAATAGCAAGAGCATCTTTCTACATTCCCTAAGTTTAACACATACTATTGAATCAATGAGCAGGTCAGAATAGCTCCCCCACTTCTCTTTGCACAGTGATAGCTCTGGAGACTCCTCAAGATTTAAGGTAGATGAATGGGGAGCCTTATGGGTTTTCCAATTGTGGAACAGAGCTTTCCCTCCTATATTATTTGATAGGTAGTTGGGAGAAAGGTAAAAAACAAAACACAAAAACAGAAAACAAAACCTGCTTAAATTGCCATCATGGTCTTACCCCCAAATTTCTTGACTATAATAGGATTCTGTTATCTTTTAAAAATATAAGTATGCATTCATGTGCATAAATGAGAACATTCATAAGAAATATTTTTTCAATAAATGAACAGAACTCTGAACAAAAATGACTTGATTCTTGATCAGATGGAAACCTCATGTTGGTAAACAAAAATGAGTAATTCAAGTACAAATACAGTTGAAATCATAATGTGCTAAAATGGATATAATGCATATAGGAAAACTACACTAAATTATGTGCTATTTTATTATTCACACCTATACTAAATTTAGTTTGAAATTTGGATTCTCACTGAAAAATAATAAAACCAAATTTTAAAAAATTAGAAAGATGCAATTTTAACAAACACAAGATCAATATCTTGTGTAAAATGGCAGTGGTTTTATCTTAATTTGGCGATGCAAACATTCTAATCAATCAATTTATGTCAAAGAACTGAGACAGATTATCCCAGGTTTCTTTTAAAAGAGATTAATTGAGTTGACCTAAGCAGTTTATCTGATTACTGTCATGGAAGAACACTGTGCCCATCAAAACAGCAAGAAGCAGAAATTCCTCAATTATAATATATACAAACCTCACAATTCGTAACTTAACTACACTGGCTCCTAGTATTTGATGTTCTTAATACTCAACATATTTAAGGTATGTCTTCTGTCCTCATCGTACTTAGAGTTCTCTTTTTACCTCTCATTTCAGTCTTTCTGCAGAACTTGGAAGTCCTCCTTGCTTTGGTTTTACCTGGAAAAAATATGATCATGGACCAGTCTTACCCCAACATTCATGGTAACTAGAGTTCATGATAAAGGGGAGTCATTCTTGACACCTGTCTCTGCCTCTGCTGACACACCAGTCACACAGCAGGCTGGTTCCTTGTACATCCTATGTATTTCTCAAATCTCTCTCCACCTCCACTGCCCCCACTCTACCACAATCCACCCCGACCCTGAGCAGCTCTCTCTGCCTCCTCTACTCGTGCTTCATGAAGCACTAAAATTATCTTTTTAAAAGATTGGGTGATGACATTTTTCTATGTATAACATTTCAATAACCTTCCATTTATTTTCTTATAATGAAGTCCAGAAAACCTAAGAATTCATGTTCTAGCCCCTTCGTCCTTTCCATCCTCATCATCCAGCAGCCCCTGCTTCAGCCACAATGACTTTCTCGTCTCTAAAATTTCAATGGTTTCTGCTTCCTGTACCCCCTCAGATACTATCCCTTCAAAACGAAAAGAATTCTGCCCTATTTGCCCAGCTAAAACCTACTTGTCCGAGAGGCCTCCATCGTTGATTCCCCTCTTTAACTCACTCATAGCACTTGGTACTCACTTTAACCACTGAACACAACCATAAGTAAACAAAAGTATGATTAGTTATTCAGCTTCTATTCTCCCAACTCAGGACACGAGCTCTACGCAAAAGGGATTATGCCTTCTCGTTCACCCTGTATCCTAGGGATCTAGCAGAGCCTTGTGTACAGAAGGAAGTTGTTCAATACATATTGACTGAATTTATGAGCCAAATGTGAAGAATGGAAATCAAGGGGAGTTGCAAACTAAAAAATACACACCCATATACATTCCTGAACCACCTGAGAAACACTTAACAAATGACAACAGATGCCAAGTCCTTGCTGAGGAAATTTAAGAGACTCTTTCTTTGGTTTGGAAACATTGCTAGAGCTGTATGATGACACAAACATAGACAGGTGATCAGAGTGATGATTTCAAGAGGTGCAGCAATAATAAGTAACAGCTGAGAACTTACTAGGTGTTAGATGTCACACAGTTGATGTGGAATCTATCACTTATTCCACATCATAAATAACAGTGAGCAGTATTATAATCTCCAATTTAAAACTGTTGAAACTAAGGCTCAGGAAAGTTATTTGGTTTGCCTGAAATCACAGCAAAACTAATACAAGGCCATCCAGGACATGAAGTTTTGTCTGAGTCTGGATTCTTATAGCTCTTAACCAGTACACAACATTCTCTCCTGATTTTGCCACCAGCTTATGTTTGACCTCAGCCAAAAGACCTCTCCTTAGTTCAGAATTGCTTTGTCGGTAAAATGATGGTTTTAGTCCAGGTGACCACCAAACTGCCTTCCACCTCCAACATTCAAAAGAATGCATATTTATAGAGTCATAAAAGGATCACACTGAGACTGACATTCAATGATATAAAATTTAAAATTTTAATTTAGTAACATGTTCTTCCCAGTCTACTTTAGCTTTTCCATAAGCAAATTAGGAAAACACTCATTTTACTAGACTATTATCTCTCAAGTCATTTTATTAATATTAGCATAAGAAATTAGGAAAACAGAGGAAACACAAAGCAAAGAAAAAGAATTTGGGTGAGTTTTGGAGTTCAATAACAAGAAAAAAGAAATAGCCATTTTCTAATTTTCAAATTACATAACCAGCCAAGGCAGGTGGTCCAAGGTTAAACAGAAATGAGGTCAAGGTTTGTCAAAGGATTAAACTAAACGTTAAAAAAAATCAACTTGTGTCAAATTGACCTTATTATTCAGATAAAAAGACTGTTGTGGGACAAACATAATCCATTCAAACATAGCTTTAAAAATAAAACAAGGTATGGTAATGGATGTTTTTGTATCTTATATTCTGCAAATCATCTGCAAAAATACACACACACACACACACACACACACACACACACACACACACACATATATGGTCCACCTCACACAGTAAGATGTTGCAACAGTCCTCGGGTAAAGCAATGAAGGGGAATGCTCAAAATGCTTGACAGATAGATAATCCATTTAATATAAAGTCTGCAGGGCAGGAAAATGAGATACCTTTCATGGCAACCGTCTCAAAACCAACCTTCTGATGCCTTTTGTGTCCTTTCCCAATTCTCAGAGACCCTGCAATTCTTTCCTAATGTTCAGGTTGAACTGGCTTTTGCATCACCTTTTGAAAAGCTTGAAAAAGATCCCAATATAGGTCAGAATAAGTAGATAATTTATGCCTAACAATTTTGTATTCTGCTTTGATATTGTAAAAATATTAAGAAAGGTCATAAGGAAGAGTTTGGGGCATAGATATTGCAAGCTTCAGGGATATGTTGGGACTTATTATTTTCTTTTAAAAATGCAAAAAATATTTGAGAGAACAGTGTTCATACTGAAAAGGATAAGATTCTGGACAATATTATACAGTATAATTCTGGAACATCAATCTTACACAACTCTCTGTCAGATCTGATCCTGTCTTGTGCTAAGCGTTAGAGGTTGCAAACTGAAAGCCTGTGGGTCAAATCTGGTTCACAGGGTATGTCCTGTCTAGCTCACCAATGATGCTTACACTGACTATGCTTTAAAAAGAATGTTGAATTAGTTGCCAACATTTTTAAAGCTGGAGATTTCACTCTTCCAAAAACAAAACAAGAAAATGAAGACAAACAGACTCCATATTCTTCTCCAGACATTGAAGCTCTAAAAACAATGGGTTCTCTTTCCTAAATGACAAGAGTGAGTTAATGCTCACCAGCAGTGCATGCTGCATGTTTTCTGGACTTTTTCTATCCAGGCTCAAAAACTCATGTATTTTGTAACTACTCTGATTCTCATATTTAAGAAACCTGCTGCTGCTTATGAATGCTGCGGATGTGGACATATTCACTGCCTTTTATCAGTGAGGATTTCCTTCATTGAGTCTAGGTACTTTTCAGATGTGGAAGAGGAAAGAATAAGAGGATAACTTGCTCAACCATTTTCATCTAAGAGGTAAGCACTTTACAATGGTTGCCCTTAGTACAGCAGCTGAATGTGTCCACTGTAATTCTTTTGCCAGTGGTTGAGACCACAACCATGCGGTTGGTAAGAACCACAACCATTCATTTGGTAACAAATTATTAAATCAAAACTTTTATTTTTTACATATATTTTATGAAACATTGGGTATGTTTGTACTGAAATAATGATGGACAAATAATGAAGGATGGTAGACTTTTGGAAACATATCTATACATCTCACATTAATAATTTTGGGGGAAAAAATTCTCCTTCTAGTTCTTTTGTTACAAGTTTTTTTTTTTTTATTCTGGAACATAAAATTTGCTGTGTCACTTTGCCACCCTGTCCTATTTATCACGGTTTAAAAGCCCTTTGAAGCATTTTCATTTTCCATATACACAGCATATGCAAAATTAAAGAGCTTATGTATTAAATCCTGGCAGCTTCTACTAAATTGAATTCAAAAACCAGTCTTGTAATTTAGGGTTTGAGGTTGAGGCTCCACCCTAATTTCAATATTAATGTAATTATCCTTCCTCATTTGGGGTTCTTTTCATTCATTTTGATAGATTTCTGAGAATAATTTTTTGTGTGTGCCAATTCATCCATGTTTCTTAAATGAAAATAATGATTTATTTGATACCTACTTATGAAAGACTGTTAATTTCTAAGAAAATCCAAAAAGAAAATTTTGAAGTCAGGAAAAAAAATCAAGATAAACTGAAAACATTCATTAAAAACTATAACTTAGTGATGAGAATTTGAAATGAGTATACTTTAAAGTATAAAACTTACATTTATTGAATACCTCCTTTAGGCCAGTATTGTTTTAGGGTATCTCATAGGACATTTTACGTGATTTTTACAAAAGCACATTTTTATAGATGAGAAAACAAATTCCTATCTTAAATAGCTTGTCCAAAGTCACCCAGATAGTAACAATAAAGTGAGACTGTGAACCCAAAAACTATTCCAAAGTTTTTTTTTCATTTTTACACTTTTATTTTACTTTAGCAGCTTTAGTCTCCATTGACTCCAGAAACTCCTTCCCTAAGCCATCTTTTCCTCAGCTAGTTCTGAATAATCCCATCCAGGTTTGCCAACTCTTTTCTCACTACCCCCATAAACACATGTTTGCTGGACTTCCCCACCTGCCTCATTTCTCCCCGGAGTGCACACCTCCCCCCTCTACCTTCATATCACGTGTCTTTAAAAGCCTCTTCCTCTAAGAAGCCATCACCCATCACTCTCAACCCAGTCTCACATTTACTATCTACCAGGTTTTATGTAATCTCATCATATTAATGTGTGCTGACTTCATTTCTTTTACTTTCAAATATCTACTTCCATTTTTAAATGTGTAAGACAGAAATTTCAGAACAGAAACCAGAGCTTCTCTTTCTTTAGTCAAGATACATTTGTCTCTATGACACACATGTCTCAAAATGAAATCTATTTGGTAGACCCAAGAAACAGAAATGCATGGAGGCGGGCAAAAAAAAAAAAGGAAGAATGTCATTAGGAAACCTGGAAGGAAGAGGTACAGACATGTAGATGAGAAATATTAATGATTCCAAAATGGTTCCAGAGATAAAATAAGCATCCCAGAGGGTAAGACTTCCCTCTCCCCAAATAGCTAGGAATATCCCTCGCAATCCATAGCTTTTACTAGTCTCATAAGGAGTGATTGGACCATGATCTCTTAATACACATCAGCGTTCTTCATGGTATCTTTCAACTGCAGAACTACCGAAACTGGGGCCAGAAGATTCACATATTTTTATTCTAACTCTGCCCAGAGTTAATGCTATGTCCGTGATAAATGACTCGCCTTCTCTCTGCCTCCATCTCCTCATCGCTAAAACAAACGTTTACCGAGGGTCTACAATGGATCTTACAGACCTATGGAAACAAACGCCTCTCCAAATCAGGCTTCATATACAGTTGTATTTCTTATTTTTTCGATTTATCTCTTGATGTCCCATATGCATAATGGACATCCACCAAGGACACGCACACCAGGGAGTAGACAGGAATCAGATCACTGCCATTGCTGACTGCTGCCACACGGTGGCGCTGCTGAGGAAGACGCTGGACCATTGCTCAATAACTATTGTATGCAGGTTTTTGCACGAACCCCACGTGGCCTATGAAGGGCAGTTTCACTTCCTGAATGCTAAGCTCATCGAAGATGCCAAGCACTTGGGCTTCCAAGGTTCCCACAGTACGTTTTTTTAATCCCACAAATAGCCACCTCCTAAGTTCCCAGCGGGTTATGGAAGCACTGAGGCAGGAATGCCTCTGGCACCTACCATCTCTCCAAAACGCCATCTCTTTTCCCTCAAAGATACCAAGCGTTTTTGCTTTTCACTCTGATTATACCCCTCCTGAAGCAGTGATGCCACTGGCCTGCCCTCAGGGGAAAACCTCACATAAATGATTCTAAGGGGAGTGATTCTGAAATCTCTTTTACTGGAGAAGAGAAAAAGCAACCCAAGTTAACCACCCCCTCATCTACAAAACAATTTATGAACAATGTTAAATGTTCTGATGGAAAAGCAAAGGTGCTATGACAACACAGTCCAGAGAAACCTGCTATAGGCTGGAGGGTCAGAAATGGCGTCTATTCTGAGATCTTAAGGATGAACAGAAATCATTTGGAGGCATTTCATGTAAAATGCACCACATGTTCAAAGGCTCTGGTGCAGACAAGAGGTAATGTGTTTAAGGAAGCAAATAGCCCAATTTGTTTTCACAGTACAGAGCAGCAGGAAGGTGAGAAGATGAACCTAACCTGGAGGTCTAAATCACATGACGCTTCCATAGCATGGTCACCAAGACCCTCTCAGATCACCGTTTTAGGATTCAGTGCCCACTGGTAACACAGCTGAAATATTTAATTCACTTAAAAACAGTTTCCAGTCAAGTCAGGAAAAAGAAAAAGAGCTGTGTTCTAGAATACATAGACTGTTGTAGGTACCCTCTGTTCTTATCCTCCATCTGCTGAGGAGCTGCTCCTGGGGGGCTCCAATGTCTCTCATCTCACCAAAGTCACAGACCAGGTATGGATAATTTGTGTTCACATGTCTCATGGCACCAGGTGTCCCACGTTCCCATAAAAGACAGAGCCACTGCAATCAGAAGGTAACGGGTCAGGTAACTGAGTCAAATTTTCATTGCCGCACAGAAATTGATCAATGCAGGCAGGTAAGCACAGGAATAGAGAGAGACAGAGATAGGGAAATTAGGTTTAAAATTAGCTTTCTGAACATAAAAAGAAGATTATGTATAAAGTTTACTGTATTATGATCCCAAGCTTTTTCTGGAAACAAATCTTTCAGGGGAAAAATAATTAAATTAAAATGGCAAAATGCCAAAGTCTAGGACACAAAAACACTTAGCAAATTTTGAAAAGGTATCTCAACAGAGAAGGAGATGGATGATGGGAGAACTTTTTTTGTTA
>PVKP010009188.1:0-69361 GCA_004027715.1 Plecturocebus donacophilus | reverse complement strand
ACACCCCTGCTCTAGACTATCTTCCTCACTCAACATCTCTGCTCTAGGCTGTCTGGTGCCTCAGGAACCAGGTGGTCCTGGCATTCTGAGGACACTGGAGGTGGCAAGCCTTTTGGGGTCCCACAGCAGAAACTGACCCCTCAAGATGATGTCAACAACATGCTTACCAAACCAAATAAACATTTCCCAGTCTCTGTCTAGCTGGTCTCACTTAGAATCTGACCTTGTTAGAACTCCCGCCTCTGTAGCCCTCGTGTCCTCCAGTTCCTCCTTCTGCCTATTCCTCCCCCGTCCTTTCCGTCCTTCCACCTTTCTGGTCTACCTCCTGTACCTGGCACGCCCCTCCTCACTTGTACTTTCCCCAGGTAATGCCATCCATCTCAGATATCAGTGAAGAAACAATCTACTGCCCTCAGATCTTTATCTCCAGCCCAAATGCCCACAGGTCCCGACCCAGCTATGCAGGGTGGACAGACACCCCTGCTGCGAAGGTCTCACAGCAGCACACCCTCATCACATCCCACACTAACCTCATCAAGCCATACCCCCGCTGCTCCTCGGTCCCCCATCTAGTGACCCCACCACCTTGTTATCCTAGACTCCTCTTCCATTGCAACCTCACACATCGGAACCCTTATAACCCAATGAGACAACAAGTTTAGTCCAGTTTCTCTTAAATACATCTAGAATGCATCTTCTCTGCTTTAATCCAGACCCTAATCTTTGGCCAGACTACTGATGTGTCATCCAACCCATCTTCTACACTGTCACCAGCATTCACAGCCAATCAGGTCACTCCCAGGCTTAAAACCCCATCCTCTTGATGTGGCCCAAGCTCTTCCAAATTTGGTCAATGATACAAAGACTCAAGCAGTTTCTGCACCCATGATTTAAGCAGCACCCCTGACTCTGGCTTCTGGTTACCTCTATAGCACACCACGCCGACAGGTGGGGGAGAAAATATCAAAATGCGCTTTCGAAGTAAGGCAAATTTCCAGAGGATCAGGATCTGTTCTCCAAAGAACTTAATAAACTGAGACATGCAGCCAGCTGGGTGTGTGATCTGAAAAAGTTGAGGGGAATGGGGATGAGCAAGAGTGGTGGAACAGCTTGTTAGAAATATAGCAAAAGATACCTAATTCCCCCCACCGAAATTCTAAAGTACAACCAAACAGATACATTAAAGGATGTTTATTTCCACACATAATGATGTTTTTCACTTTAGAAGTCTTACCTTTAAACTGGATTTCTATAATATAGTAGCTCCCTGATACACTGATGTTTGAGTTTAGGGATCATTATTTTACTCAGAATGGTGCAAAGAAAACAAAGCTGAATTTAAATTTTAAAAAATCAGAATAAAAATGTCTCTGAAGACACCGTCTGCTTCAATAAGAAAACTCAACTCGAAAACACTACTAAGCACTGTAAGTAATAAGATGATGAGCACACAGTCCCCAGTCAGATACCCAATCTGTGGGGACTGCTACTGTGCGAAGTGAGGTGTCTGCAGAAGTCACAGGTAGGTAGGAGCCCCTGGCATAATAATCCCTGCTGCACTTCACCTCTGACCATGAAGTCTCACTCCCTCTGTCGCCCAGGCTGGAGTGCAGTAGTGGCGGGATCTTGGCTCACTGCAGCCTCCACCTACTGGGTTCAAGAGATTTTCCTACCTCAGCCTCCCAAGTAGTTGGGATCACAGGCATGCGCCACCATGCCCAGCTAATTTTTGTATTTTTAGTGGAGACGGGGTTTCACCATGTTGGCCAGGCTGGCTTTGAACTCCTGACCTCAAGTGATCCGCCCACTTCAGCCTCCCAAAGTGCTAGGATTGCAGTCATGAGCCACCGCGCCTGGCCCCACTCTTGCTTCTGACACTACTGCACAGGTCTAGCAACCCCTGAATTGCCTTCTAGGAACCCTGAGCCAAGGAATATCACAAGGGTTAAGTGATTCCAGGAAAAACTGAATCCCAATCCTGGCATTGCCATTTACTAACAAGGAGATCTGGGGAAAGTTAGCTAATGTTACCGGTTCACTACCCTTAACTGTGAAATAAGGAATCATCACCTACCTCATAGGGTTTTAAGGACTGCCTGAGACAAAACATGAAATAGCACATAAAAATAGCCAATATGGGGTGACCACTGCTGTCACTGGCAAAACAGAAAGGCTTCAAACCCTATGCCTCATGAACTTTGTGAAAGGTCACTTCCGTGCTGACATGCCAGATGTAAGAGCTCATCACCCATCAGGGAAGCAGGCAAGAACACTTCTGAGAGAGGCACCGACTCCCGGGCTGCATGATAGGGTTTTACAACTACCAGCCTTTGGGGGCACCTACACCCAAGCCTTGAGGCAGCCTCTGCATTATGCCTGCCAGGCCGGGGCTGGCCGGGGCCTCCGGAAGCCACGCCTGCACCACCCGAAAAGGATTTCCCTTTCCAAGGCGCCACTCCTGCACTGATACCATTCCCCTACTGCATGCCAGGATAAAGGTGACCCTGTGCTGAGCATGCCCTGTTTGCCACCCATGCCTGCTCCTCTGCCACCACATCCCAAATCATGAGGAGGAGAGGCACCAAGTGACCAAGGCTGATCACAACCCTCCAATCACCGTCTCTCATCAAAGTCTAACAGCAACCAGAAAGGAAAGGGCGCCAAAGCATGCCTGGTTCCTCCCAGCTTTTCCACTAGTTATCTTCAAGCACCCAACTTGTTCTTCTACTACACGGAGGCCAGGTGGGGTTCGCCCAATGTTTATTTTATAGGCTAGTGGGAGAAACAGGTAAACAAGCTTTTAAAATATAGCCTGATGGGAGCTGTGATGGGAGAAGAATGGGGGTTGGGGGAGCAGACCAGATGGTGCCTGATCCCATTCTAGGAGAGACAAAAAAGACTTCCTGGAGGTAGTGATGTTGAAGTTTGACATGAAGATGAATCTGAGGGAAGGTGTTCACATACAGAGGCCTGCAGGTAAGAGGGAACATGGCCCTTCTTGAGATCTCCAAGTAGTTCCGGTCCTGTGCCCAGGCCCACACCAGGGAAGCACTGCAGGCAGCCACCACAGGGCTACCTCCTCTCTTCTAAAAGAGTCAGCTCAAGAGACTGCTTACCCGGTTTCACTCTACCAGGCTCGCTGCACAGGCAACAGAAATCTCTCCTGCTTTCATTTGAATCTCTTTCCCTTTTTTCAGCCTTCTCTGTGGCCTTTACAGATAACTCTTTTTTCTTGATGTCTCCAGTGCGTGCCTTCATGTTTTCTCTCCAAACTTTCAAGTCCACACTCCATCCTCTTTTCACTCGTTTCTTTTTACTCCCTAACCACTGTCAACTCAGTCTCCATAGTAGGCTCTGATATGCCTGCCACTGGGGAAGCCCTCCAGCCTGGGACCCAATCCCCTCCCCTATATCCCTCTTCCACTCCCCCATTTTCCCAAGGGAAGCATTTAGCAGCCACATCTGGACCTCTCAGAGAGGTATTCTTCTTCCCTCTGGTTCCTTTCCAGTTTTTTTTTTTTCCCTTGGAAACATTCCTATATCTGACTCCTACATTAAAAGCTTACTTCTTTAAAGTTATTTTTCTTGAGATGGAGTCTTGCTGTCACCCAGGCTGAACTACAGTGGCATGATCTTGGCTCACTACAGCCTCCGCCTCCAGGGTTCAAGCAATTCTCCTGCCTCAGCCTCCCGAGTAGCTGGGATTACAGGCACACGCCACCACGCCTGGCTGATTTTTGTATTTTTAGTAGAGACAGAGTTTCACCATGTTGGCCAGGCTGGTCTCAAACTCCTGCTCTCATGATTCACCTGCCTCAGCCTCCCAAAGTGCTGGGATTACAGGTATGAGCCACGCCTGGACTAAAGTTTTTATTTATACATGTGTTGATGTTGTAAAAATTCATTGAATTATATAAATATGATTTTTAACTTATTTCTCTAAAGTGTTATATTTCAACAAAAAGCTTAAATATATATGTATATATTTAAGCTTTATATATATATATAAATTTAAGCTTTATATATATAAGCTTAAAAATATATATATATATATACACACACACACACACACACATTATTTTCCATACATGGCAAGTATTGTTATATCATATGTGCTATTTTTAAGTGATGTCTTTTTTTTCCTGGCCCCTGTCTTTTTCATACATATAAGCCTTACCCTACCCCATACTTTACCTCATCCCAGGGAATACATGTCTTAATAACCTCATATACACTCATCAACAGCTTCCATGTTTATGTCTGGGTGTATATGTGTCTCTATCTAAACAGAGACTGTGATTGTTTAACAACAGTGTAATCGTATCGTGTATACAGTCAGCCGGCCCTCTGGATCCCCTGATACCACATCCTCAGATTCGACCAACTGCATGCAGATCAAAAAAATTTGGAAAAATAAATAATAATAAAATATAATACATGTAAAAAAACAACACAGTATAACAACTATTTGCATAGCATGTAGATTGTATGAGGTATTGTAAGTAATCTAGAGATGATTTAAAGCACAGATAGTCCCTGATTTACTACGATTCAACTTACCAAGTTTTCAGCTGGTAATGATGGGTTTATTAGGATGTAGCCCCATGGAAAGTCAAGAAGTTCCTTAAGACTTTGATGGGATTATGGTTTCTACTGAATGTGCATTGCTTCTGCACCATCATAAACTCGAAAAATCATACATTAAGTGGAACCATCATAAGTCAGGGACTGTCTGCTGTGTGGCCAGCATTAAGTGTACTTTTGACTTACAATGTTTTCAACTTACAATGGGCTTATGGGGTGGAACCCCATGGTAAATTGAGGAGCATCTGTATATGGGAGGATGTGCATAGGTTATATGCACATACTACACCCTACTCTATGGGGACTTCAGCATCTGCAGATTTGGGTATCTGAGGAAGGTCACCTAGAACCAATGCCCTGCAGATACCAAAGGATGATGAGTTTTCTGCACCTTGCTGTTCTCACACAAATTAGACCTTGTGGTCCTCCCATGTCACCTTCTTATGCTCTAATTCACTATTCACCATGGCTTTTAATACATAGCCTTTCTAGTTTTCTACCACTGTGAACAATGTTGAATTAAATAACGTTTCACATATATCATTCTGGTGGATAGATCCTGTGGAGTGAGGTTGCTAAAACAAAAGCCACATATGTTTGACTGATTCATTTAGAAACGAAGTCTTGCTCTGTCACCCAGGCTGGTGTGCAGTGGTATGATGTCAGCTCACTGCAACTTCTGCCTCCCAGGTTCAAGCAATTCTCCTGCCTCAGCCTCCTGAGTAGCTGGGATTATAGGTGCCCACCACCACGCCCAGCTAATTTTTGTATTTTTAGTAGGGACAGGGTTTCACCATGTTGGCCAGGCTGGTCTTGAACTCTTGACCTCAAGTGATCTGCCCATCTTAGCCTCCCAAAATGATGGGATTACAGGTGTGAGCCACCATGCCTGGCCATGTTTTTTTATTTTGATGTGTTGACATACTGTTTTTTAGAATGAAGACACTCCACATTTCTATCTGCAACCATGACAGTACCCTTTCCCTGCATCTCCTGGGGTCTAACAGGTATGTTCATGAGCTATCCTCAAAAACATAGGCAATTTTCTTTTTCTCCTTTAGTCCCTCATCGCTGGACTCCTATAGGGAGGAATACACGTACATTTAGGTCAGATGCTGGTCACCTCCCTGTGTATTTGTTGATAATTCCAACAGAAATATAACTCTGAAGGAAAAAATGGGCCCAAGTTATAAGCAGACAGAAAGAGAATAGGACTCAGGTCAGTGCAAGCCCAGAGTACCTCTAATGGCCCTCTGACCATTTCTTAATGATTGTCTCTTAATCTATGCTATGGGCTTGGGGAAACCTCCATATGACATTTCCTAAACTCACATGCCAATTGGCTTCCTGTTAGATTTCTTCAACGGAAGGCGAGGACTGCAGATTGAAAGGCAGAAGGAAATCTCTTCAGTTTCTTGCTCCGGCTAGTATTTCTCCAGCAGCAGAAGACACCTGTGACTCCAGCCTCCAGCTTTCCTTAGCACGCACAGCACAGGAACCACATCTCCTGAGAGGTTCCAGCATAGATGCATAGTGCCTCCCTCAGAGATCTGAGCACTGGCTGTGCAGGGACCCCTCCTGCAGGCTCCCAGGATTTTGATCATGCGGCTTCTGTTGCTTTGTTACCCCAACCCTAGGGGAGGGTGACAGGCAGCCTCTAAGATAGTCCCCAGTGATCCCCGCCTCTTGGTATTTACAGCCTTATGTAATCTCCTCTTCCTCTTGAGTAATTTGCTTCTAAGAAAATATGGTGACATTGCAGGGCTGTCACTTCCATGATTAGGTTACAAAGGGTTCTGACTTCCATCTTGCTAGTACACTCTCTTACTGGCTTAGATAAGGCAGGCTTGCATACTGGAGAGACCCATGTGGCTGAGAACTGAGGGTAGCCCCCAGTTAACAGCCAGCAAGGTACTGAAGCCTTCAGTTCAAAACAGCCCTTAAGAAATTTGATCTTGCCAACACCCACATGATCTTAGAGGTGGATACCTTCCCAGTCAAACCTTCAGATGAGCCCCCAACCCCGGCTGATACCATCTCATGAGACATTATGACATAGAGAACCTGGTTAAGCCATGCTGGGATTCCTGACTTACAGAAGCTGTGAAGTAATAAATATGTAATATTTTAAAACCATTAGTTGGGGGATAATTTGTTACCCAGCAATAGAAGACTAATACAGGGTGTTAGGCTATTAGCTATAATTACTAATAAATTGGTTACCTACTCCTTTTTTACTCCTTCAGCCTTCCAACTCCTATATTACTGATTTCCTATATTAAATTTGTTTGACTTATCTAGCATGGTCTTTCCCACCCCCCACCCTCCCCCAGTAAGTCCCTAATTGGTATTTATTAGGATTCAAGTTCCAAGTCTACTATTTAAGGTTCTCTACAATCTAATTCCAACCTATTTCTCCAATCATGTCTCTCATGGCCAGCTGACAAACATTAATTCCAGCCAAACTAGTTTGCTCATGTCCCCTGAACTTGTGTTTTTCCGTGTCCATATCTCTGTAAAGACAGTGGAGTGGGGCGGGAAACACGCACTGGCTGTGGCACCAGACCTCCGTTTAAATCTTGGCTCTATCTCCTATTAGCTGTAAGACCTAAAGCAGGCTAGGCACAGTGGCTCACACCTGTAATCCCAGCACTTTGGCAGGCCGATGTAGGCAGGTCACTTGAGTTCAAGACCAGCCTGGCTAAGATGGGGAAATCCCTGTCTCTACTAAAAATAAAAAAATTAGTTGGGTGTGGTGGTAGGTGCCTGTAATCCAAGCTACTCGGGAGGCTGAGGCAGGATGATTGCTTAAACCCAGGAGGCAAAAGTTGCAGTGGGCTGAGATTTCGCCACTGCACTCTAGCCTGTGTGACAGAGCAAGACCCCGTCTCAAAAAAAAAAAAACCTAAAGCAAGTCACTAGCCCTTTATAAGCCTTGGTTGCTTTAGCTGGAAAACAAGGATTAAGGCCGGGTGCAGTGGCTCACACCTGTAATCCTAGCACTTTCGGAGGCCGAGGTGGGCAGATCACGAGGTCAAGAGATCGAGATCATCCTGACCAACATGGTGAAACCCCATCTCTACTAAAAATACAAAAATTAGCTGGGCGTGGTGGCACACGCCTGTGGTCCCAGCTACTCGGGAGGCTGAGGCAGAAGAATCGCTTGAACCTGGGAGGCAGAGGTTGCAGTGAGCCGAGATTGCGCCACTGCACTCCAGCCTGGTGACAAAGCAAGAATCCGTCTCCCAAAAAGAAAACAAGGACTAAAAAAACATTTACTTTAAAGAATGCTGCAACAAGTATAGATAAATAGCTGGCACAACGCCTAACTCCCCAGAAGGTGCTGAGAAAGTGACAGACCATGGTTCTCACCGCTGTTCACACCTTTCCTGGTTCTGGAACCAGCATTTCTCACTTTCCACCTAGCCAAATACTCAGGGACCACGTCTTCTCCCAAGGCATCTCCCAGAGTTCTCCCCTGGACTCTTGGCATAATTTCTCTACCAGGGGAGCCCTAGGTTTCCATGGAAATATCTTGTGACCAACCACAGGGGAAGGAGAAGGAAGAGAAAGAGGAGATTCATGTTCTTAGTCATATTTGCACCCTTCCGACACCTAACGCTTCGCTGGGTGTTTTGCTAACTGTAAACAAGCATATTCCAGTACCAAAGCCAAAGTACTTCAGAAACAAATACAAAATGAAGTAAAATTAAAAGTATCTTAACTAAGAAATGTCATACTTATTCATCAAATGCTTCATCTTTAGTTCAAATGTCCAGTGTTAAAATATCAGAAGAAATCAACAGAATTAAATCCATCTTTTCACAACTCGCCTATCACACTCACCTTAATACAATGATTACAGAAGTGTCTAGAAAGCATATTGTTTAAGATAACTTGCCTTAGTTATCTTAAACAATATTGTTTAAAACATTTGGTTTTAAACAAACCCAAATGCTTACGTTGCAACTCTATCAAAAGCAGACATTTTGTATGATCCAAAGACATACATTTTTTATTCATTAAAAATTAATCAACAGCTACTATTCCTAGATACAGATCCAGTATCATGTAAGAAGAGCAAGGCTAACCTCACCTTCATCTCAGGGTACATGTATCGGTGGATGGAAGGCAGCCAGTAGACAGGTGGCAGGCTGCTGCCTCTTCCAGGACCAGCATGGAGCACCCCCTTTTTGTCCTCATAGAAGGCGGCCAGATGAGTGTAATGTCCTGGCATCTCCAGCTGGTGCCTGCAGAAAAACACATACATGCATGCATGCACATGCACACACGTGCACGCACACACACACACACACACACACACACACAGTGACAACAGACCTATTCACAGCTCTGCTCCCACTTCTACCCCTTCCCCCCACAAAAGCCATAACACTCATGGCAAAGGCCCTGATATACTCCAAAGATCCCCATCTGGAGGTTGCTTAGGTCACCTCCTTTGATGCTACAGAGGATCCTTAAGAAAAGTTGAAACATGGGCCTGAAACTCCCCGACAGCACCATGGAACACATTCTTTTTCTCATGGGAAACAGACAGAATTAACAGACTATGACTAATGTCTATTGTTCTTGAGCAAGGTACACTGGAGACTTGGTGCCACTTCCCAGAGAATGGCTGCTTCCTGTGAGAAGGGCCAGCTTGGAAGCCTAAAATTCCCTGCTTAAAGCCGCTCTTTGTTTAGCGAACTCACGCCTGCCTGCTTGCTTTGTTGCTGTAGAATACAGAGAAGCTTACTCCCAATGTCTCAAATAAGGGAAAACAATTATTATTGGATGTCACCAGGGCTCATAATTAGTGCATCAAGTATCACAATAAAGAAATAAAAAGCACCAGAGTCTCTTCTCTGCCAGCCCCACTGGCTTGGGTTGCAGAGCCCGGCTGTGGCTGGCTTAGCTGGCTGATCCCAGACCCCAGTACCCAGCAGGCAGCACCAACACCCTGGGCCATTTGGCCAACGGAAAATCCTGCCCCCGAGTGAAGCACAGGAGTACTGTGGGGACTGTTTGTCAGTGTTTAATGGGGGTGTTATAGGTTGAATTTTGTCCCCATAAAAAAGATGGGGCCCCAGTACCTCACTCAGAATGGGATCGTATTTGGATAGCATCTGTACATAGGTAATCAAGTTCAAATGAAGTTACTGGAGTGGGCCCTAGTCCAATATGAAGGCTGCCCTTATAAAAAGGGGACATTTGGACACAGAGACACACATATAGAGCAAACAGCAGGTGAACATGAAGACAGAGACTGGGATGGTGCACCTCCAAGCCAAGGAACCCCACAGATTGCCAGCATCCACCAGCAGCTAGGGGAGAGGCCTGGGACAGATTCTCCTGCATAGCTTCAGAGGGGACTCACACGGCTGAGACCTTGACTTTGGGATTCCAGCCTCTGGAACTGTGAGACAGTATGTTTCTGTTGTTTCAAGCCACCCAATGTCTGGCACTTTGTTATGCAGCCCTGGAAAAGCCCTAATTGAGGGAGGAATAGAAGGCGCCAGAACCCTTTTAGCCCATCTTTATTTTCTCAGTGTTCTACAATTTCCATCAATCAATGAACAAAAAGCAAAATACAGCTTCACTGAGCAAGAGAAACATCCCTAATTATGGTTGGCCCTGGAACAGCAGTGATTAAAAATAGGCACTCCCCGCTGCCACGCTGCCTCTGCAAACTGCCACTGTGGCTTACTCCAAACTATGTCACAAACTGCTCAGAGTCAAGATTTTCATCGACCAACTATAGCATGCTATTCTCCACCCATCTCCACTCCAGAGTGATTCACAGCTCTTATGACAAAGCAATGACAAGAGACCGTCAAACTTATATTAAAAAAAAAAAATTATCACAATATTCATATAATGATTACTAATATAAGATGGATGATAGCTCCAATCTCCGGGCTCCTATACATTTTAAGCTTTGACAAAGAGGTAGTGATGTGATGTAGTAACAAATAACTTGTTGGGAGGAGGGTGCTTATAATCATTTACCTCACTTTGACGAATGATCACGAGCTACATAGGAAACCCATGTTGGTTAAGCTGTGTCTGACTATTCTGAGAAGATGGCAGATTTCAGATACTTTTTAGGGATGTTTGTCAAACTGATGAAAGTTTGATTCACGGAAAATCACACAAAGGCAATTATGTTCAAGGGTGTTTTCATTAGGATGGAATTTCCCTAAAAAGAACACTGAGAATCATTTTATTATATTTTTAATACTATATCTTCTATGTTAAAGGGAGCTGTGTCAAGGGTAATATTTTCTCATTTTCTAGTTATTTGCTGAGTTGCTGTCTTTTGTGTTTGACTATATTAAATTGCATACTTGAACGAAGATTCTAAAAAAAAGTTCAGTACTAAAGTTGGAGTCCTTTAGACAAAGAGCTAATATGAGAATTCTGTCATTTGATTGCCTCAGAT
Source organism: Plecturocebus donacophilus (assembly GCA_004027715.1). Lineage (NCBI taxonomy): Eukaryota > Metazoa > Chordata > Mammalia > Primates > Pitheciidae > Plecturocebus > Plecturocebus donacophilus. Next base: position 58,335 of record PVKP010009188.1, on the reverse strand, counting down.
AATCCTGACTGACAGAACAGAACAAGGCAATAATATGGAATATGGAATCTGAACATAGACACAAATATAAGTTGGCAGTTCCTGGATGAATGTTAAGCGACTGTTGTATGAAAGCCTCAACATTTAAACACACTACAGATATTGCAACAAACAAGATTGTCAAACCACAACATCAAGAAAAACCGAGAAGTACTGAAGCAAGGCTCAGAGTGCTGGATGATAAGTTAGTCTTCAAAGATGATGTCAAAGGAGCCCTTCCTGGTGAACTTATCTACAAGAATGCAGAGATCAAGAAACCAACACACTGAAATGTATGCCAAACCACCTACGGAAACTGTCCAAGAGCCATGACGCTGTAAAAACTAGAGAATAATTGGCTCAATATCTATTATTAATCTGAAGCCCCAGGCTGCTGGGCCAGAGACACTGGGGTTCCCCTTATGCGCACAGCTCCTTCACTGATAAAACATAGCCATATATGGCCATGCAGATGGCCTGTGCAACTGACCTTGCCTGTCCCTACCACACTGGTGATAATTCATCCACGGTCAGAATCAGAGATACCTCCGTGCAACAACTACATTTCATCACTCTGGTGTGTTAATTATTGGTCTGAACAGGCTGGGCGTGGCAGCTCACTCCTGTAATCACAACACTTTGGGAGGCTGAGGTGGGTGGATCACTTAGGGCCAGGAATTTGAAACCAATCTGGCCAACACGGTGAAACCCCGTCTCTACTAAAAATCCCAGCTACAGGGGAGGTTGAGAAACGAGAATCACTTGAACCCAGGAGGCAGAGGTTGCAGTGAACCAGGATCATGCCATTGCACTCCAGCCTGGGTGATAGAGCAAGACTCTGTCTCAAAAAAAAAATATATATATATATATATATGTATGTATGTATGTATGTGTGTGTGTGTGTGTGTGTGTGTGTGTGTGTGTGTGTGTGTGTGTTTATATACGTGTATATATGTGTGGTATACATATATATATGAACAAATCGATATATATAATCTCTCTCTCTGAACAAACTGCCTTCTAGCTCCTGGCTTAGCAAATGCAGAAAAATAAGCACTCCCATTTACTGCTGGAACAGGGATAAAATGGCACCACCTTCTGAAGGGTAACTTACAGTTTGTATTAAATTATACACTGTGTATGCCCTCTGATCCAATGATTCTAGTTCTTGGACTGTGGCCTAAAGAACTATTTCTAGATGTGAACAGCATTTACTCACAAAGATGCTGATATTAACAGTGGTGAAAAAAATAAGGAACAAACTGAAAGCCCAACAACACTGAAACAGTTAAATACACTGTGATATATCTATATATTAAAATGCTGTGAAACCACAATAATGTTGAAAACTACAATTCATGATACACCGGAAAGGTTAACATACCAGGTCACAAAATTTACATACTAAATGACCTCAATAATCCTTTAAGAAAATAAAATGTGTATGTATAACATATATTTGCACCTGGGAAAATAAAATACTAGAAGGATATAAAACAAAATGTTAACAGTAGATAGGTCTGGCTGGTGAGATCATTTTCTTTGAGCTTTTCTCTATTTTTAAAGTTTCCCATAATAACTAACTATATGTTAATTTTATATTTAGTCATTTTAAACTTTTCACTATGAACATTTTCAAACATATATACAAAACGTAGAAAGAGGAGAAGAACGAACCCCATGTATTTGTCATCTAGCTTCAACAATAATCAATGTTTGATCAATATGGTTATATCTATACCCTATCATCACTTTTTTCCTAGAATGTCTTAAAGAAAATCCTACATTATTACATTTATTGATAAATGCTTTGTAAGGCATCTCTAACTGATAAGGTCTGTTTAAATAATGTAACACATAACCACCATGCCATGATCTCACCTAACAAGAATAATGCCTCAATATAAACTAATATCCAGTCCACGTTCAAAATATAGCCATTGTTCCCCAGATGCTAGTTTACAGTTGGTTTGTTTAAACTGAGATCTGAGCAAGGTAAAATGTGGTTACGAGTCACAGGTCCCATTATGCAATAACAGTCCCTCTTGCCTTTTCTAATTTAATTTCTCAATTATAAAATAGTTTTCCAATATCTTCTGATTAATAAGAAATAATCATTAGGAAGATTCTTTAGAGAGATACTGAGGCAAAAGTTGTAGATGAAATACAAATAAATAGGTTTGGAACATCACAAGTCAGAAGACATATAGACACAGATTAAGTGTTGCAGAAATCAAGATTAGTGAATTTATGTAAAAGTTACTGCTGTAGTCAAGTATTATCCCAGCCTAGACCTGAGCTTATGTAACTGTGCATCTTTCTTTGCCTCAGACTCTGTCATACAAGTCTCTTCTCTTACGTTACCAATAACCTCTTTAATCACCAAGTTGCAAAACCTTTCTAGCTATGACTCAAAATCTAGAAGCCATAAAAAGATTAACGAATTCAAAGAAAAACACCTACATGACAAGAAGGTAATGCTGAAAGACAAATGACAAAGTGGTAAAATATTTTCAACTTATATTACAAAGAACAAATTTCCTTATCCTACAAACTCCTAGAAATAAGAAAAGGTAAACAACAAAATGTAGCAAAGGCTAGAAATGGTTCATAGAGTAAGAAATACAAATGGCTCAAACATATATAAAGCTGCACAACCTCACTTATCAGAAAAATACAAATTAAAACTATACTGAGGTACTGTTTTTTTATCCATCAGGTTAGAATGTCCAAACTCCCAAACTTTCATTTTTGTGTTGGCGATGCTGTGATGAAACAGGTATTCTCTTGTATTACTGCTGGGCATGCAAATGGCACAACCTCTGTGGGAAGCAATTTGACAGGATCTATTAAAATTAAAATTACATATATACATATCCTTTGAAGCATCAATTTCATTTCTGAAAATTTAATATACAGATAAACTCCTTACATGTGAAGTGCATGATATTCAATGCAGCATCATTTGTAGCAGGAAATGGACAGGAAATAACCAAATGTCTATCAATAATGAGCTTGATAAATAAAGTGCTATTCTTCTATACAAGGCATATGACATGGCTGAAAACAAGGAAGAAACTCTCAATGTACTGAGACGAGATCTGTCATACTATCGAATGAAAAAGGATACATGCAAAATAACATGAATAACATGCTATCTTTTGCAAGAAAAAAGGAGACAATAAGAAGATACATTTGTATTTGTGTATACACACACACACTTTGGGATGATACATGAGAAATGAATTGTGATTACTGGGATTATTTGAATGGATATGGGAACTGGGTGAAGATCTTTCACTTTATGTGAGTGGTACTCTGCCACACTCTTCTTTATTAATAAAACCTTCCAAATTTTAGATGGACACATGGATGTCCAGCTACAGGCCACATTTCCCAGATTCCCTTGCTACCATATGTGCCTAGTAACCAAGAACTGGTCACATTCCACTGAGCCCAAGTCTTTCCCTCTTCCTACAGGCTGGAAAATGACATTGTAATGGTGAGACACCTTCCACCACGTGGATGAGGACAATACTACAGAAAATGACATAGGACTGAATGACTTGGGTCCAAGAATGACCAATGGAACAGAACCACCTACCCACAATGAACTACTACAACTGCCATGCTAGAAAAGCTGTAATTCTGTCTTACTGTGTCACTGTATTGGGCGTCTCTGTTACAGCAATTTATACTCTAAAGACAAAAATGATACCTAGAAATAAGTTACTACTGTATCAAAAACCCATATAGAGGCACTGGCTTTGTCGCTAGAAGAGGAGAGTGGGGAGAAAATAGATATTGCAGACTAGAAAGCTGGCAATCCACTGGGTGTGGTGGCTCAGGCCTGTAATCCTAGCACTTTGGGAAGCCAATGCAGACAGATCATCTGAGGTCAGGAGTTAGAGACCAGCCTGGCCAACATGGCGAAACCCCATCTCTACTAAAAAAAAAAAAAAATTAGGCGTGGTGGCATGTGTCTGTAATCCCAGCTACACAGGAGGCTGAGGCAGGAGAATCACTTGAACCCAGGAGGCGGAGGTTGCAGTGATCTGAGATCATGCCACTGCACTCCCACACTCCCACCCAGGCAACAACAAGAAAAGCTGGAAACCTTTGTTACACTTGTAGCAAAACATCTGCTAAAACTTCAATAAGTTGGGAGACAGACCCTGTGTCTCCTGAATTTGTAGCTTTAGAGGAAGCAGTTGGAAATAGAATGCTGGTGTGTGTTGACTGCCCCTTGTATGCTTTTAGAGAGCTACTACAAGAATAAGATAAAAACCATATTATCATGTTTTTCATAATCTTTCTTCTTAATTTTGGAGGAATATTTCAAGGAATAGTATATCTTACTGTGAAAAAATATTTACTTGAAGTTATAAGTAAAATTATGTTTAATATATTTCATTAACACAGCCTATATGAAAAAATTAAATCTATAAAATATTAATCCTACTTTTGTAAAGATATTTCTACTCTAGAATGACATTTACAGAATACTGTCAATAGGTATCTGTGAGTGTTAATATTTGAGAGGATTTTTAAAAATCCTTTGTACTTTCACATAAATTTTAAACATATAAATGTTTAAATAATAAACATGTTTTCCACAAACAATAAAGTTCACACTTTCAAAGCTGAAGATCACAATTATGTTACATAAAAATGTTTGAATAGTATAAATTTTAAAAGTATAGGCTATAAAAGAGTATATCTATTGTATGGTGCCAAATATATATTTTGAATGAACATGCATACACAGAAAAGAAGTGGTAACATTTTAGCAGTGCTTCAGGGATTAGGGATAAATTTTCCCCTCAAAATCTGAACTGTAATTAAGTTACTTGCATAATGAAAGAAATGTAAAGTAACTAATCATTTTGCTGCTTCTGTTAAAAATTCTCTTCCTATGCCAGGCACCTTGGCTCATGCCTATAATCCCAGCTCTTTGGCAGGCTAAGATGGGAGGATCACTTGACTCCAGGAGTTCAAGAGCAGCCTGGGCAGTATGTTAAGAGCCTGTCTCTACAAAAACAAAACAAACAAACAAACAAAAAACAACTTTTTAAGTTCTTTTTTGATTATCCCAATCAAAGTAAGAATCCCAACAGGCTGGGCACGGTGGCTCACACCTGTAATCCCAGCATTTTGGGAGGCCGAGGTGGGTGGATCACTTGAGGTCAGGAGTTTAAGACCAGCCTGGCCAACATGGTGAAACTCCTTTTCTACTAAAAATACAAAAATTAGCTGGGCATGGTGTTGGGCACCTGTAATCCTAGCTACTCGGGAGGCTGAGGCATGAGAAACGCTTGAAACCAGGAGGTGGAGGTTACAGTGAGCCAAAATTGTGCCACTGTACTCCAGCCTGGGTGACAAAGGGAGATTTTGTCTCAAAAAAAGAAAAAAAAAAAAGAATCCCAATAATAAAGGAATAGGCTTTTTAAAAGTTTAGGATTTCTTTGCCTACTTGGGGCAAGGAGGTAACTACTGTGGTTTTGCATAAACAAACATCATGTACCTGTCAACAAATGATTTAATTTTAAAAAGTGATGGCAGTATTAAATCCAAACTGAAGGTAGAATATAGCCCAGCTTTCATTATAGAGTGAAGAATCATCATGCAGGGCGTTGGCTGAAATGAAAGGATACCACCCGAGGCACAAAACCTCGCCATGGATGTACTTGGAAAGACATCTGCTGCTCTGGCATGCAAGTGCTGTCTCCAAGGGCTAGCGCCATATGCACCAGCTGGTGGATCCTGCTGCCACCCTGCACATGTACGGAAGCCACGTACCGAACCTGGTTCTCCAAGAAGTGCATGTAGCGGTAAAGCAGTGTGTAGGAGGGAGAGAGGATGCCCACAGACTTCATCCGAGCGCCACGTTCCAGCTCGCTCTCCACGGGCATGTTGGCAAAGCAGGCCAGGCCGAAGAAGGGCCCCTTTCGGAAATAGCTAGAAGAGACCAAATGCGTAGTGTGGCTCAGTATCAGAGAGAAATTTTGAGATACAATCCTAAACAAAACCAATGAACTGTGTCCGGGGCTGTAAATGACAAAGCTCAGCCTCAAGGAAACAAGTAGGCCAACTCACTTGACCTCACCAGTGAGATGACCAAGGCCTGAAGAGATTACAGGACTTGCCAAGGGTCAACTGTCTAGAGCCGGGACCTGGTCCTGGCAAGATTGCTGCTTGGCCGCCCACGATCATGGACACATCCCTCCTCTCCTGTGCCACTACTAATGACTTGGATGGGAGAAGCAGAACCAACATTCCTCTTCAGGCTCCTCTGGAACTAGGACTCCTTCATAGCATAAACTGCAATGATTCTTCCCTTACTTCCTGAGGCTCTGATATTTTTAACTGAGCTGCCATTTTATTTCCTCCTCTTTCTCACACTTGTATCAGTCATGAATTCAGCCCCATGAGGAGATTAAAGCCACTTCATTACCCTTAAGCTCTTTCCATTGTTCCTTCTCACAGAACTCTCCAATGCCCCACTGCACGGGACTAAAAAATGGCCTTACTTAAAGCTGGAATTTCAAGGTTGAGCACATAGATATCCTCAGTTAACTCACACAGGGCTGAACTCCGCACTTTCATTAAAACCAAACCTCAAGTGAGGTCCATGTAATTTCTGAGAAAGTGAGAGAACCTCTACGGGTAGGGATTCCTAAGATTTTTAGGTCATGAAGCCTGTTGAGAACATGATGAAAGCTAGACATCTCGCTAGAAAAATGATGTAAACACAAAACTATCCATGTATTTTCAAGGCATTTATACACAGCACATGAACACCTCCTAACAAGAGCCCTTCTTCTTCGGGGAAAGTGTGGAGGTGAGGGGAATGGTATGAAGAAGACTCCAGTTCGGAAGTACTTACATGAAATCAGACTGGATTTTATGGGACCCACTAGCCATAGACTTGAACTCAACACCTTCAAGGTCAATATCTTGAGGTAAGCACCATTCTACCATGTTTCCTGCAGTGAAAGGAAGATACAAGTTAAAAGAAGCAACATCATTCAAAGAAAATGGCTTAGACGCCAGAGGACCCAGCGATGGACACCGAAGGAACCTCCCATCTCTGCCCTCAAATGAACACTGTTCTCCTCTCTCATGAGGACGCTGCCTTTGATTCTGTCATTCTGCTCAACCACTTCCAAATCTGCCTTTCATGGCCTCACTTCTCTACATATTTTTTTTAACCTTCTGCCCTCATTTCCTTATCTTACATTCTCTCCTTAATCCCTTGAGATCTTGATTCTATCTATAGCCACTAATGACTGGAAAAAATCCCAAAACATTTTTAAATTCTTGTTCTCATTTACCTCTGGGTAGCATTTGCTAATCCCTCAAATATTTCTCCTCTTTTTCCTAGATTTCCATGACAGAATGCTATTTTGGTGCTTTTCCTTCCTCTCTGATTAATGTGACTCTGTTTCCCTCCATCTCCTAAGTAAAGTCCTTCTTCAAGGGCCAATGATATTTGCTTCCAGAATTTGGGGACTCATTCACTCATCATTAATTATTCAGTTTCTCCGGAGCTAGATGCTGGGGATACAAAGCTCCTGACCACGGTGAGATGAGATTCCAGAGAGAAACGAGGAGAGCTAGAGGAGATCAGCCGTTACAGTTCACGGGCATCAATGTTATGACAGAGGATAAGGTGAGGTTTTGTTTTGTTTGAGAAGATAGTCTCACTTTGTCACCCAGGCTGCAGTGTAGTGGCACGATCTTGGCTTACTGCAACCTCCACCTCCTGTGTTCAAAGGATTCTCCTGCCTCAGCCTCCCAAGTAGGTGGGACTATAGGCACCCACCACCATGCCCAGCTAATTTTGTATTTTTAGTAGAGACAAGGTTTCACCATGTTACCCAGGCTAGTTTCAAACTCCTGACCTCAGTGATATGCCTGCCTTAGCTTCCCAAAGTCCTGGGATTACAGGTGTGAGCCACAGGGCCTGGCCAAGGTGGGATTTTAAATGCACTGACAAGCATGCCTCAGGCTGTGGGGATCAGGGAACACAAAAGCAGTGTTACCTGGAGTCTTGAGAGGACCCTATAGAATACTCCCTGTTGTTTTCATGCATATTCAAAAGGGTTTAAAGCAAAGCACTAAGCTACCTGTGAGATTTCATTTCAGAACAAACTTCTTATTAACACTTCAAATCCTAATTTGCTAGGCATTAGAAAAACCACCAATAATCCCAGCCAGCAATGCTTTCAGATGATTGTTCAGAGCATCAGGGAATATACAATCTAGTCTCAGGATTCAGTAGATATCATAGAGCATTGGCCAATCCCACATTCCATAGCCCAAGACACTTTCAAATAGTTTATTTTCAAAAGAGGAATCATGATTCCAATCATTTAGTCAATTCACTGAAGTGAAAAGCATAAAAAGGAATTCAGATTATCTCAACAGATGCAGAGAAGGCCTTTGACAAAATTCAACAACACTTTATGCTAATAACTCTCAATAAACTAGGTATCTCAAAACAATAAAAGCTATTTACAGCAAACCCACAGCCAATATCATACTGAATGGGCAAAAACCGGAAGCATTCCCTTTGAAAAGTGGCACTAGACAAGGATGCCCTCTCTTGCCATTCCTATTCAACATAGTATTGGAAGTTCTAGCCAGAGCAATCAGACAAGAAAAAGAAATAAAGGGTATTCAGTTAGGAAAGGAGGAAGTCAAATTGTCTCTATTTGCAGATGACATGATTGTATATTTAGAAGACCCCATCGTCTCAGCTCAAAATCACCTGAAACGGATAAGCAAGTTCAGCAAACTCTCAGGATACAAAATCAATGTGCGGAAATCACAAGCATTCCTATACACCAATAACAGACTTAAAGAGAGCCAAATAAAGAACAAATTGCCATTCGCAATTGCTACAAAGAGGGTAAAATATCTAAGAATACAACTAACAAAGGATGTAAAGGACCTCTTCAAGGAGAACTGCAAACCACTGCTCAAGGAAATAAGAGAAGACACAGATAGAAAAACATTCCATGCTCATGGTTAGGAAGAATCAATATTGTGAAAATGGCCACATTGCCCAAACTAATTTATCTCCACTAAGCTACCTATGACCCTCTTCACAAAATTAGAAAAAAACACCTTAAATTTAATATGGAAGCAAAAGAGAGCCCACATAGCCAAGTCAATTCTAAGCAAAAAGAACAAAGCGGGAGGCATCACACTACTTGACTTCAAACTATACTACAAGTCTACAGTAATCAAAACAGCATGGTACTGGTACCAAAACAGAGATATAGACCAATGGAACAAAACAGAGGCCTCAGAGGCAACACCACACATCTACAACCATCTGATCTTTGACAAACCTGACACAAACAAGCAATGGGGAAAGGATTCCCTGTTTAATAAATGGTGTTGAGAAAACTGGCTATCCATGTGCAGAAAGCAGAAACTGGACCCCTTCCTGACACCTTACACTAAAATTAACTCCAGATGGATTAAAGACTTAAACATAAGACCTAACGCCATAAAAACCTTAGAAGAAAACCGAGGCAAAACCATTCAGAACATAGGCATAGGCAAGGACTTCATGACTAAAACACCAAAAGCACTGGCAACAAAAGCCAAAATAGACAAATGGGATCTAATTAAACTCCAGAGCTTCTGCACAGTGAAAGAAACAATCATTAGAGTGAACCGGCAACCAACAGAATGGGAAAAAATTTTTGCAATCTACCTTTCTGACAAAGGGCTAATATCCAGAATCTACAAAGAACTAAAACAGATTTACAAGAAAAAAAAACAAACTGAAGGACATGAACAGACACTTTGCAAAAGAAGACATATATCAGGCCAAAAAACATGAAAAAATGCTCATCATCACTGGTCATTAGAGAAATGTAAATCAAAACTACATTAAGATACCATCTCACGCCAGTTAGAATGGCGATCATTAAAAAATCTGGAGACAACAGATGCTGGAGAGGATGTGGAGAAATAGGAACACTTTTACACTGTTAGTGGGAGTGTATATTAGTTCAACCATTTTGGAGATTCCTCAAGAACCTAGAAATAGAAATTCCATTTGACCCAGCAATCACATTACTGGGTATATATCCAAAGGTTTATAAATCATTCTATTATAAAGACATGCACACGTATGTTCATTGCAGCACTGTTTACAATAGCAAAGACCTAGAACCAACCCAAATGCCCATTGATAATAGACTGGACAAAGAAAATGTGACACATATACACCATGGAATACTATGTAGCCATAAAAAACGATGAGTTCGTGTGCTTTGTAGGGACATGGATGAATCTGGAAATGATCATTCTCAGCAAACTTACACAAGAACAGAAAATCAAACACCACATGTTCTCACTCATAGGCTGCTGTTGAACAATGAGAACACATGGACACAGGGAGGGGAGCATCACACACTGATGTCTGTTGGAGGGCACTAGCAGAGGGACAGTGGGGGGATGGGGAGTTGGGAAAGGATAACATGGGGGAAAATGCCAGATATAGGTAACGGGGGGATGGAGGCAGCAAACCACATTGCCATGTATGTACCTATGCAACGATCCTGCATGTTCTGCACATGTACCCCACAACCTAAAGTGCAATAAAATATATATTGGAAAAAAAAGAAGTTTAAAAAAAAAAGTTCATAAAACAGAAAGCGTAGAATAGTTATGTTTGTCAGGGTCAAAGGTAAGAAAAAGCAATCAGAAACAAAGAGAGGTGACCTTGGGGAAAAGATGAGCTTTTTAAGCTAGCATCCATGTCTATTACCTCCACAGTCCTGTGGTATTGTTTCCTGTGGAATGTATCAGGACAACTAGGGAGCTTTAAAAGGTGTCAGGGGCTACCCTAGGTCCACAGAATCACCATCTTCCCTGCCCTGCTACAAGGTGATTATGCTGTTGCATGCCAGAGATAAAAGCCCCTGCTTGGGCCTCTATGTACAGGCTCCTAACCCTTTACAGTTGCAGTATCTGGTCAGCAGAGGAAAGGGACAGTCTGGGACAGAGCTACAATGATCCTCAATAGGCTCTGTCCTCCTCCTACTCAACTAACCTGCTTCTTCTAATACTGCCTTGCTTACCCACATGCCACATGTTACTGGGTTCAGCTAGCTCAACCTTAGCTCCTTTCCTCCAACCCGGCCTGCCCATGACTGCTTAGTGTCTTAAAACTTTATTTGCCTAAGTGTTGTATTGAAGTATAGCACAAGTATAGAAAAGTGCACAGAGATGTTTATTGCAGCACTATTCACAATAGCAAAGATATAGAATCATCCCAAATGCCTATCAATGGTAGACTGTAAAGAAAATGTGGTACACATACACCGTGGAATACTATGCAGCCATAAAAAGGAAGAAGATCATGTCCTTTGCAGGGGCATGGATGGAGCTAGAAGCCATTATCCTCAGCAAACTAACATGGGAACAGAAAACCAAACACTGCATGTTCTCACTCATAAGTGGGAACTGAACAATGAGGACACATGCACACAGGGAAGGAAACAACACATACCAGGGTCTTTTGGAAGGTATGGGGAGGGAGAGCATCAGAATAAATAGCTAAGGCATGCAGGGCTTAATACCTAGGTGATGGGTTCACAGGTGCAGCAAACCACCATGGCACACGTTTACCTGTGTAACAAACCTGCACATCCTGCACGTTATCCTGGAACTTAAAATTTTAAAAAAAAGTGCACAAAGTATAACTCAATGAATTCCCCCAAAGTAAACATATTTGTATAACTAGCACCCAGATCAAGAAGCTGAAATAACATTATTTGTACATCAGAAACCTCCCTAATAGTGCCTCCAAGTCATTAACCCTCTCTCATGAGCAACTATTATCCTGACTTCTGACACCATGAATTAGCTTAGCCTCTTCTGAGTTTCTACAAATGTAATTATAGCTTGTATTCTCTTATGTCTTTTATGTCATTCATGCTGATGTGTGTAGCAATAGTATATCTATTACTTTATCATATGCATGTAGCAGTTTATCTGCTTAACTGGTGTTGTACATTTAAGTTACTTCCAATTTAAAGTTATAGCAACTAGCACTGCTGTAAACAATCCTGTATTTGCCATCTGCTGAAATAGCATACAGTGGCTTTGTAATGAGAGGGCTGAACTATCCTCCTCAGAATTCCCTTCCTTGTATGTTTCCAGCTGAGATTTGGAAGTGAATCAGCAGCTATGTTATGTTTGCATCTGTAAGGTCGGTGCAGAAGGTCCACTGCATAGTTGCTTCTCTGCAAGCTTACCACAGTGGTAAGGGGCAGCAGCCAGTCCTGGTGATGCTGGAGTCACTATTCCTTGATCTTCCTTCCATTTCTCTGACTCCTAAGTCAGATGTGTGTTTAGTTCCATAATCAAGGGCCTCAACTTCTCCTTAGGACACCCACATACTCAAAGCAGGAGACAGTAACAGCCTAAGCCAAGTTCCCATCTAACCTCATAAGTCTCAGCTTCTTATTCTTCCTCTTCCACCTCTTCCTCTTCACAAATTTACTCTCTCCCTTCAAACCGTCTGCCCAGTAGACTTCAAGCTCCAACATCAGATGCAAAGACACAGCCTTATATAGATTGTCTAACAGTTCCCACAGTTGCATAAAATCAAATCCCTGCAACAAATTCCTTTATATATCTCCTAGTTTTTCTGTTTCTCTGATTGAACTCTAACACAGTATGCACATTTCTACTGGCTACATTCCTAGGAATAGAATTGCTTTAAAAATGTTTGCATCACTGCAAACTAAGGAACTTTTAATTATTCCCAAAGCAGTATTTCCCAAGCTTATGTTAATAGGGCTTCTGCAAAAAAGAAAACAAAATTTTGTGAAATGCGTGATTTTTTGGCCAAATTATCTCAGCTTAAACAAATCTAGACACACTCCTTTACTGTAGAACTTCTCAGAGCCTTTAATATGCCACTCCGCATTGCGAATCTCTGTGAGATCAATTCAGGGCTTAATGTTTCCCCAAATTAGCTTTTTTAAAGGAGTACCTTAAATCTTTTTTAAAGGAGCATCTTGAGACTAATTTTATAGACGATAAATATAAAAAAGATATAGACCTTTTTTTAAAAAAAAAAAAAAAGATCTATACCAATATTTCGTTTTTAAAAAGAAATAGAGATACAGCAGGTATGCAAGCTGTCCTTCAGAATCCACTCTTCCCTTCTTTTATGAACCAGAACCTACTAGGTTTAGCTTGGTGCATGGCCTTCCAAACAAAGACTATGTTTCTCAGTATCTTCAGGAGTAAATTCTGGTCAGTGTCGTGTAAATTCTGGTCAAGCAGAAGTGAGGTGCACTGCTTCCAGAATGCGCCTGAAAGGCAAGGAGCACTCTACCCTTTCTCCACCCTGCAGCCTGGAATGTGGATGTGGGGACATATCACAGAGGGGATGCTGGAGCCATAGGCTGACGTGGGCCTAGGTCCCTGGATGACCCTGGAGATCTGAGCCAGTGTTCTAGCTCTAGGCTGCTATTACCTGACTGGCACATGAAAAAGAAATAAACTCCTATCCTGATTATACCACTGTTGATTTGGCTCTCTGCTGTTCATGTCCAACCCATGTCCTACTTAGTATACAGCTGATCTAGAAGATAAAGTCCCTATTCCTTAGCCTGGCTCTCAAACCCTCTTCCTTGCTCCTCTGTGCCTGGCAAATCCTAACTGCACAGAAACGGAAAGAAACAGAGAGCGCGAATGACATACTGTTAGTTACATCCTTCACTTCTAGGTAGGCACGAGCCCATATGGAAAGGTCCATCAAAGGCTGGCAAATCAGGGAACAGGGCACAGGCTCCTGAACACCACTCTGGGAGAGGCATCTTTATCCCATGGGAAGCACATTCCTGCTGACACTCTCCTTGAATGAAAGGAAAGTAGGTATAGCTACTATGGCCCTTATCTCTACCTATCATAATCATGTCTTTGATGTCTGTCTCCCCAGGAGTCTGTGAACTTTTATAAGGCAGGAATTTTACTTGTCTTCACATCTCAACATAATATCATGCCTTGTATAGGACAGAATGGGTATTTTTTAAAAAACAGATTAAGGAAATGCATGTGTTAAAAAAAAAAACTGATAAATTAGTGTTAATTACCTTAGAAATAGTAATAATATTATAGTTATGTAGGAAAATGTTCTTATTCTTAGAAGGTTTATCCTCAAACATTTAGGAGTGACGTATTACATCTGTGACTTACTTTCAAATGGTTCAGGAAAAAAAGGCATATCCATATCTGTACATAGTCAGTTCTACTTTTATCACTTACTGGATTTGTGTCAATGCAACAGATGTACTTGAGAGCATCTGAGCACAGGGAATTTCACATTCACATTCTGTGCAATAGACTCAATGCAATCCCAATAAAATCTCAGCAAATTATTTTGTGGATATTAACAAGTTAATTCCAAAGCTTACATGGAAAGGTGAAAGACCCCAAATAGCCAACATAATACTGAAGAACAATAAAATTAGAAGACAAACAATGCATCCAACTTCGAGATTTACTATAAAATTAAGAGAGTACATATTGGTGAAATATCAGACAAATAGATTAATGGAACAGAATAGAGAGCCTTGAAACAGATCCACAGAAATTAATCAAGTAACCTTTACCAAAGGAACAAAGGCAATGGAGAAAAGATAGTCTTTACAATAAATGCTGTGGACACAAGTGGGCATCTACATGCAAAAGAATGAAAGGAGACACCTACTATACCCCTTTCACAGAAATGTATTCGATATGGATAGTAGCTAGCCTAAGTCACATAGCGAGACCCTGTCTCTACAAAAAATAACAAAGATTAGCTATTCAATATGGATAGTAGCTAGTCTAAATTACACAGCAAGACCCTGTCTCTACAAAAAATAACAAAAATTAGCAAGGCATGGTGGTGTGTGCCTGCAGTCCTAGCTACTTGGGAGGGTGGGGCAGGAGGATCCCTTGAGCCCAGGAGTTCAAAGCTGCAAGGGGCTATGCTCACTCCACTGCATCCCAACCCAGGTAACAGAGACCCTGTCTCTAAAATAACACTAATTTTTAAAAATATGGATAGCAAACCAAAATGCAAAATGCAGAATTATAAAACATCTAGAAGATAAAACAGGAGAAAAATTGGTGAATAAAGCAAATGGGGCAAAATGTCAATAAATGGGGTCTCTAAGTGAAAGATATAGGTTTTCACTGTATTGTTATAACTTTTCACAACATTTCAACATGAGAACTGGGGAAAGTAACTGAAATAATAGCAATGTGAAAAAACATAAGGCAAGCATAAGGAACTTTGCAAAAGCCAAAAATAATGGAGGCAATGTACCACAGATAATAGGGAATGAGGAGCTATCAGGGCTTGAGGCTATCCTATATTACAAATGAAAACAAGCCTACATATGAAACTTGTAGAGGCTTAATGGAAAGTGATTTTTGCATAATTAGTAATCCTTATGGGATGCCATTTAATACCAGAAGAAAAAAAAACCTCATCCTGAATGCTACTTATCCTAGGCTCAGTCTTCACATTCCCAGCTTTTAGGTTTTCCGAATATCCTCACTGTATTAAGAACTCAGCTAGGGAGCTGAGAAGATTCAACAAAAGGGGTCATTTCATGGCTACTCCATCAGAGAGAGGAGTCGCACCTGACAAGTGCCTTTTTCTCCCCTTTCTCTCCATCTCTGTGTCCTTTCTCAACTTGGGCCATGCCTTGGGCCTATTACAGGTACTTATAGGCACTTCCTAGCCTCTACTGCAAAGACAGCTTCTGAGGAGGGATTCACACCACCACGAGAGGCACAAATGTGGCAATCTGCATTGTGCACATTCAGCTGGTCATTCAACAAATATTGGTGGAGCATAACTTGGCAGCACAGTCGCCTGCCAGGTGCTGAGCTCATGCAAAGGCAAATATGTCTGCATTTAAAGGAACTTGGACTAACAGACTATGAAGCTGGCAGCTTGGTTACCCAGAGAAGGCCAGACACCAGTGCTGCTGAGGATGTACACATAGTCTGAACTCTGCCACTCCACAGCTCTGAAGGTCAACCTCCCACAGCTGGGGTTTTAAAATCCCACAGGCTAGGCCAGATACAGGCTGTCCTATCTATGTTGACTACTGCCTCTGTCTTCCAAAACTAGTTCTGTTTAAATGAGAAATGGCCAAACCCCCAGATGTCTTAAAATTCATCACTATTTCCTAGGGAGAATGGACATTAACTGCTATGACTGCTGCCTGCTAGAAAGTTCACCTCCAAATATTTAAAATAGAGAAAGCAATGATCTTGAACCAAAACAATTTCTTTTTAATAGGAAATATGTGAATTTTTTCTTCCTCCTGTTAGGTGACTCTGGGGCAAGCACTTCCTCCTGAGCTCTTTATTTCCTAAGCAGAGACTGCCTCAGCTGGAGATCCTCTTCCAACTCCTCTGACCTCAGGAGTGGAACTCCACCCCAGCACGTGCCTGGGGTTTTACTCTTTCCACAAGCATCTTCCCATCCGTGTATACATATGCCCTGATTCTAATCAGGAAGTCAAAACAAATCCTGTTTCAGGAATAAAGGCATGAATCCAAGAGTATTCTAGGTCCCAACAACACATTCCCTTTATGTAACCACCTGAAGGGGCCACCAGATCCCACAGATGGAAACCTCCTCCAAAGAGTATTTGGTTCAGACCCCAACACCAGAAAAGTAAATAACCCATGTGAGTTGACCTTGGGTCTTACATGGTTTGAAACAGGCTTAAAACCACCTAGGTTGAGAGCACATTCAAAGCAAAGAGAAAAGCATCAGGATAAAGAATCCTGAGTCAGGAAGAAGCTAATCCTGGTTATTTAAAGTCAGCTACCTGCCAATCCATGACTGAATTCCAACGCATTCACTTTACAAAGAAAGACCTTCCTTTTCACAGATCCCATATCACTCTCCACTGGGTGGTGGTGTGGTGCGGGTAAGAGGTGCAGGTACCAGCACAGGTAGACTTGGGCTCTGGCCCTAACGTCGAACAACTTAATGACTCTGTGCACCTGTTTTTCTCATGATTATGGTGAAACCTGTTGGATCAGAGGCAGCTGGTTGAAACACGTGGCCCAGTCCTTGGCACGCAGCAGGCACTCAGGAGGTGGTGGGTATTACAGTTACCATTCTTATATTCCCCTCCTTGATTTTCAAGAGAAAGAAACTGACTTTATAGCAAATGGCCACAAACTGACTTCTCCCTGAAAACCACAAGCAGGTGAATCACCAACGGCCTGGGAAAGATTCTTCCAGAGTGGGATTAAAGCAAATTAACCGCAATTGTATTCCACTGGCATCTGGTGGAAATACAGGGGAAGGATGGTGACATGACAGAGTTTCTCCTCCTGTGAGACTTTCTTGCCGGATATCAGAACTGGCTTTGTCTTTGCCTGCATTTGAGCTGTCCATTCTTAGGATTGCTCTTTGCATTTTAAAATTGTCCTCCAAATTTTCCATTTGCATTTTACTTTGTCACTTTCCCACCCATTGCTGGAGCCATTTATTATTTGCCATGAGTCAGATGACCTGGGCGGCGCTCCAAGTTGTGCCTCAGACACCAGACCTAGCCCTAATCTCACTGGGCATCCATCGTCTCTATTGTTTAAAAAAAATGCTTATATTTCATGTACCAAACATGGAATCTAGAGATTAAAATTAGTGTGATTTTTAAGTATACCCGTTTGACATAAACATGGAAGCACTTAGATACACTATATCAAATAGGTGTTTAGATGTAATTTCGCCACTGGCTAGAGGCTGAGGGAAGCACAGGTAGAAATTCATTCCCAAGAAGAAAAAGAGAAACATCTTGAAAACCTCGGCAGGTGATCTGCCTCTCACCCCACCCCTCTTCTTGCAAGCTGTCCCATACACACAGAGCACAGGGATTTCTCCGAGACATCCACGATAAAACTCTAAATGCAGCAGTGTAAAGTGAGTATCTTATAAAGAAGCAGTCTAATGAGGCAGAGGCACAAATGTCCAGACATTGTATGTCCAAAGCTTCATCGGCCTCCATCCTGCCCACACACAAGTCCTCAGTCACACAGTGATACTGCTCTTGCCACCATCAGGGAGGACGGGTGGTCCCCAAGTGTGACAATATCCTTTCCTTTAAGCAGACTAGGAAAACTGTACTAGAAACCTAAATAACAAAAGTAAAATTAAAATCAAGGCTCTAAATCATGAGGATGAACAAAATGAAACTGCCAGCGTCTTCCACCCAGCTTGCAGAGTAGCATCTGGGCTGGTTTCAATAGCAGCTTTGTGGCCCAGATGCTCAGCACTACCATCCTAGGGCTCCGTGCTCCAGATAAAGACTGAGTGTATGTGTAAGCCTCATTTTGAACCTGAAGTCCCTAGTTCTTAAGTCATTTGTAGACTCAACAATCATAATTTTCAATTCATGAGTCTGATGGAAATAAGCTTTAAGACTCTAACTTTCTGATTCTTCCCACAGATGCCCAACCCAGCTTTCCAAAACCTGTATCTAAAGGTGCAAAAGGATTACTCTCGTATTCCCACACCTTAGTCAGAGAATCACTGCATACATTCCTGCTCAAACACACACACACACACACACACACACACCCCTTCTAACAAGGATCCACTCCTCTCCTCTTCTGTCTTACATGCTACCCTCTTACATGTACCACGGCTATGAATTCTCTCCTCCCTCATTGACACTCTCCCTCTCTCATGCATACACTGATTTGGACACATGCCAACAGTTACCCACATGATGTGGGAAAATGCACAAAATGCCATGGCCTGGGCAGTAAATGATGGGAAGGTGGTGGGGGGGTTGGGGTGAGCATGGGGTGGGGAGGAAGGATCTCCTAGGAGTGGAAACTGAGGACAGGTGGGAAAGACATGGGGAAGCCACTAAGCAGGCAGGCCAGCGAGAGAAACTAAACTGCAGAAAAATCACACCTAGGTAAGAACTTCTACAATATGCTCTAATTTTGGTAAAGAAGTAAATATTCACTTTACTGCTTTTGACAACATAGGCGAAGGAGGGGCACAAGTCTGGGTGGGCCAATATTAAATAGGATCAAACAGCAGATCTGCCTCGGCAGTAGAGAGGGGAAGGTGCTGGACCAGTGATGCCTCCAGCTCACTGTGCCACTGTGGGCCTCACTCCACAGGAACCATCACACAAGGGGTATGTACATCAGGCATTCTGAGGGCCCTGTCCTAGTGCTAACCCTTGAGGCCCTGAGAAGCTCAGTAGCATTCATTCACTACATATCCTACTTTTAAGATATATATAAAATAAAATTATATGCTACAAGGTCTATTAGAGAATTTTAACAGGATGCAAAGTGCCATTTAGGACTACGATAGATGACAAAAGAGACAAACACGTTTATCGGCAGGAAAGGACTGCTTTCCCTCCACAAAAAAAAAAAAAAAGTTACAAGTGTTCCCTCTCACACTGTGGCATTCCTTCACTCTCTTCCTCCCTCCCTCCTCCTACATCCCGGGATAAGTAAGATTCAGATGCCAGAAAGCAGGGGTTCAGGCAGCATAGTATACTAGAAAGATGAACGCTTAAAAGAGAAAAGAGGCTGGGCGCGGTGGCTCACGCCTGTCATACCAGCACTTTGGGAGGCAGAGGCTGGTGGATCACGAGATCAGGAGTTCAAGACCAGCCTGGCCAAGATGGTGAAACCCCCGTCTCTACCAAAAAAAAAAACAAAAAACCAAAAAACAAAAAAATTAGCAGGGCGTGGTAGTGGGCGCCTGTAATCCCAGCTACTCGGGAGGCTAAGACAGAGAACTGCTTGAACCTGGGAGGTGGAGGTTGCAGTGAGCCGAGATCACCCCATTGCACTGCAGCCTAGGCAAGACTCCGTCTCAAAAAAAAAAAAAAAAAAGAAAAGAAAGAAAGAATGCATTATATGTAGAATACATTGCCAGCAATGCAATGACAATGTGATTTAACCCCTATCCCTAAGGAGATCATTAATGACTGCCCTAGGCTGCCACTTCCATTCTAAAATCTGATATAACAATAAAGAATGCATTACATGTAGAAAATGTTAGCACTATTTCATGAAATGTTTCAGTTACGTAAGTACTGTATGTATGTGAGTGTTGTGGTTGGGATATAAAATTAACTTCACATGATAGGTCAAAAAAAGTTTGAAAGCCATGGAAATGGGGCAAAGGAACAAGCATAAGTCAGAAAGGCCTGAGTTCTCCCCACAAACCCTGTTACTACAAAAGAGCTCCACAGTGAATCCCACATTCTTCCCTACAGCTGAGAACCGCAAAGTTACCGGCCTGGAAACCATCATCATCTGCCACACCGGATTCCCCTTCTCCAGATCCTAATCCCTTTTTCCCCCACTCCATCCCACCTCGTCCCAGAAAGCAGCCAATATTCTCCTGCACCAACAGGCACCCCACACTCCAGCAGCTGCTCTGGAGACACTGACAGCCACACCTGGGTTTCCTTAAGCCCTGACACCTGACTCCAGCAATGACCTCCACCTCCTTCCTTCCCCCAACACCGAACAGCAGAGCGGCTCCCAGAGTCAGAAGTCCCTGGCTGACCCGCCAAGGCTTCCTGGGCGCGTAGGGTCGTTCTTCCACTTTCTATCCCCCGTGGACTCTCACCCGGAAAATGCACACCTCCTTACCGGGTGGTTAGGCTGAGATTACGTGGGATGAGGCTTTAATTCTCCAAGCATCCCTGAAAGACAGCCTATCCGGGGAGGCTTCTCCTTTAATCAGCCTTCAGCTGAATCCCTCAGCCCCATCCCTTAATGCTCCCGGCGTTAATTCCTCAAAATAACGCAGTCAGAGAAAGTGAACTTGGCCACTAGGAAAGTTACCCTGGAGAAAGCGACCGGGAGCGAGGGCGAGCAGGCGGGGACCAGGGAGCTCAGGGCGCTCAATTTCAGGGGGCGCTCGCCCGGGGTGGGCTTTCCTCTGCTCAACGTGAAAAACCTTCTCGCCCCCAAGATAAACCAAAAGCCAACGTGGCCACAAACCGGATCCCCTGTCACTGGAGGAGTGCAAACACCACTGTGGGGCCGGGACTCAGAGGAGAGGAGCGGGGGTCGGCGGGGCTGGAACAAAGCGCTCGGGGCCGCTCCGAGAGGCCGCGCTCCCGCACCGGGCTGCACCCCGAGGGAGGGAGATGGGGACGCGCCGCCCCCCACCCTTCCCACAGCCGGGGAGCCCGGGACCTGCGTGAGTGCGGCGCCGGGAGGGCAGGTGCGCGCGCAGCGAGCCCCTCCCCCGCGCCCCCAAAGCTCGGGGGCATCCTGGCCCTCCCCGCGGCCCCGGCCCCGGCGCGGCCCTCACCCGAGCGGGGGTCGAAGGTGACCACGAACACGGCCACCACCTGGTCCTCCTCCACGTCGCCCAGCTCCAGGCGCCCGGGCTGCAGCAGCACCTCCGGGGCAGCCGGCTCCTCGGGCTCCCGCCTCCGGGGCGGCTCCGCGGTCGGCCGGGCGCCCCCGCCGCCGCCCCGACCCCAGCCTCCCGCCTGCGGCTCCGGGGCCTGCGGCAGAGAGACGGCGGGGCCCTCGGCCCAGCGCAGCAGCGGCGCCGCGTCTCCCTGCTCCACCATGGCGAGGCGAGGCGGAGCCGCGGGCGCGAGGGGCGGGGCGGGAGGTCTACGGGAACCCCCCTCGCCGGGCCGCGCCCCCGCCGCCGCCCGCCGGGTCTCGCGCTGCCCGGGGCCCGGCGGCGGAGGCGCCTTTCCCCCTGAGCCGGAACAGGCGCCGCGGCACCGGCTTCGGGAACCGCGAGCCTGTTCGGAGGCGCCCGAGTGCACGTCCGCGTGTGGGACGCGTGCGGCCGAAATGCTCTTCCCGGCGTCCGTGCACCTGAGTGCGGGTGGAGGCGCCTTCTCACCTAGGGTTCCGTGGTGTAGCTACCAGTGTGAGTTTTTATGTCACCGTTATTTTTTAAGTCCCCTGGTCCTGTGGACCGTGACAGATATGCATTACATAATCCTGGATGTGTGGTAGAAGCTGCTTCTAAGCAGGGGAGTGAAGCGGGGGCGCCCTGGCTACCCAGGTGTCTGCAATAGACACATCAATGAACACTGAAAAGGGCCGCAGCGTTAGGGTTTGGGAATTTTGCTCTTCCCTTTATGTTACAAACTGATTGGGGTGGAGATTATGAGTTTATTTCCTGGCATATATACAGCTTGAGGGTATTAGGAGGTGCTGGAGCATTCGTAGGGTGAGGGAAATTCCCTCATAAGACCAGGAAAAGGAAGTTCCTCGGGAGAGAAAGCCCTAAAGCTGATGGCTTTGGAAATGGATTAGGGATTTTCTATGAACTCCCATTTTGTATTTAAAAAAATTTTAAATGCCTCAATCCATGAGATAAATCTAGCAGCTAAGTAACTCTTTCAGAGAAGATGTGTATAAAAATAGTAATAGCTAATAAAATAGTACTAAAGAAGGAGGTGGCAAGAGAAAGGTACACAATTTATCCAGGGGTCAGGAAGGCCGCACGGTTTCCCGGTTCTCAAAAGGACTCAGCAGAGTTATGTGTTGGGTGTCACTCCAGGGGATGTTTATGAACATCTGTGCCCTACACGCCAGCAATGCAATGACAATGTGATTTAACCCCTATCCCTAAGGAGATAATCAATGACTGCCCTAGGCTGCCACTTCTATTCTAAAATCTGTGATATAACAATAAAGAATGTACTTATGCAGCATTTTACCCCAAAGAACAGGGTCTGCTTTCATTATTTACATATTTAGTTCAGCCTCTCCCCAACCTTACGAGGGCAAGTAAGTAACCATTCAACCCTCACTCCCTGGAGTATGTAGACAATCATTGAAATAGATGGGGAGCTCCGGGCATGGTCCAGAAAAATACACCAGGGCCAGAATATTCATTATCTGGCTCATTCAAGGGCCCACCAGACTAGGCTATATCCGAAATACTCCAGGCCAGATTCCAAAGCCCACTACTTCAGAAGACCAGGCCATAGCCAAAGCTTCTCAGGTTGAGACATTCAAAATTTTGTGTTTAAATATAAAGTGGAGGTTCATAGAGAATAAGCAATTTCCAGGCGGGGCACGGTGGCTCATGCCTGTAATCCTAGCACTTTGGGAGGCCGAGGTGGGTGGATCACCTGAGGTCAGGAGTTCAAGACCAGCCTGGCCAACGTGGTGAAACCCCATCTTTAAAAAAAAAAAAAAAAAAAGAGAATAAGCAATTTCCAAAGCCATTAGCTTTACGACTGATAGACTTTCTCTTTCTCCCTGGAGGGACTTCCTTGTCCTGATCTTTTGCAGCCATCTTCCACAGCCCCCACCCCACAGCACCTCCTAGACTTAATACCCTAAAGCTATGTATATACCAGAAAATAAATTCATAATTCCCCTCCCAATCAGTTTTCCGTATAAACAGAAAAGCAAATTTCCAACCCCTAAGCCTATGGCCTTCTCCTGGCTCATCAGCCACAATGTGTATCTTTAAATTCCTAGTACTTTGCATAATAGGTGCCCAACAAATAGTCATCAATTAAATATACGAATGAAAGTAGACTTACAATTCTGTGCAATGCCCTCTTGTCAGGATTTATTTAATGTATTATACATAGTAGGTGTTCAAAAATGTTAAATGACAGTGATGACATCCCTCTTAGCACATGCATTCAGTTTGATGGAGGTATTGTACCTGACCATCAGAGTTATCTCCTCTTTGATGACTGAATTTCACAAGATGATAGCGAGAGAACAAATTGAATTTAGGTATTAGAACAGCTCTGCTGGGGAACAAATGTGGATGAAAAGAAGAGAGGAAGGGGCAATCATATTCAGGGACCCTAGTCTGATGTAATATTCCAAATGCGTTCACCTAGGACACCATATGTGTAAAACTGAAAACTTATTTTACTTTTCCAAATACTAAATATGTCTGTTATATCAAATACAGAAAAATACCTTTGATCTATAATCTCACCACTGAGTTGGTCACTGTTAAGATTTTGCTGATCCTATTTCATCAATTCTAGTGTAGCAGGAGCGGATGCGGGAAACGGATCTCTCAGACACCGAATACAGGAGGAAGGAGTTTATTCGGCTGGGAGCAAGGTGGCGTAGTTGCCTTAACAGCCAAGCTCCCCTAACAAAGGAAGGTTCCATCTTTATATAGGCTTATACTTTAGATGTTACACGTGGAAGAATCTTAGGCTTATAGCTTAACATATGAAAAGGGTCTCAGTTTACAGTCTTAGGAATTACATATGAAAAGGGTTTCAATTTGTAGTCTTAGGAATTACATATGAAAAGGGTTTCAGTTTACAGTCTTAGGAATTACATATGAAAAGGGTTTCAGTTTACAGTCAGGTATGAAAAGGGGAAGTTTACAGTCTTAGGAATGAGAAGGGGAAGTTGATCTGAGATGCCTGGGTCTCCCTCTTCACTAGTATGCAAAAATTTTTAGTTTTGAGTGTTGTCATAGTGACTCACAATTGCTGCTGGTCCTCGCTGAGGTCTGGGTCTCACAGAGGAGATTTTGACTTGCTTTTGTTAGCCATCTGGAGGTACCACCAACCTGAGACTGCTTTGGGTAAATTCTCCCCTGAGGTTCATTCAGCCATGCAACCTAGCTTCAATACTGATTTGTAGTTCACATTTTTGGGCAAGATTTTTTTCTCCTTTCACCTAGTGATCCAGTCGAGACATGCACTTTTTCTTGTTTGTTTCTCCATGTGGGAAGTTTACTTGTCACAGTTTATTCATGGTATCCCTATTAGACTTCTCATTTTTTTATTCTGAATGACACATAAATAAAATAGTACAGTCGCCCCTCCATATTCACAGATTCAGCATGGGTGCTAATGTTACATTGTTTCTGACACCCCCCCCACCCTGCCATCTTAACTATTACTATGATAATGTGAATACTCCTCACCCCACCCTGCCATCTTAACTACTCTTACCCCACCCACCATTGTAACTGAACTTATGGTAATATATACTTCTTACTCCTACCCCCACCACTGTAACAGGTCTTACTCTGTAACTTTCCACTGCCCACCCCAAACCTATAATACCAACTCCTGGCTGGGCGCATGCCTATAATCCTAGCACTTTGGGAGGCCGAGGTGGGTGGATCACCTGAGGTCAGGAGTTCAAGACCAGCCTGGCCAACATGGTGAAACCCCATCTTTATAAAAATAAATAAACAAATAAATAAATAAATAAATAACCAACTCCTACCGCCCTTCACTGACACCCTTTTTGGCCTCAGCCCATCTCTGCACCCAGGTGAATAAACAGCCATGTTGCTTACACAAAGCCTGTTTGGGGGTCTCTTCATTCAAAGTGCAAGTTTTAACAACATGTACTATGTAGTTAGGTCTAGGAAGGTTGCATTTGCACTGAACACATGCAGACTTTTTCTTGTCATTATTTCCTAAATAATACAGTATAATGACTGTTTACATTGTATTAGTATTGTAAGTAGTCTTGAGATTATTTAAGATACAGAGGGTGATGTGCCTAGGTTACATGTAAATACTATGCCATTTTATATCAAGGACTTGAGCGTCCGTGGATTTTGGTATCCACGGGGGTCCTGGAATCAATCCCCACAGTTACTGAGGGACGACTGTATATCTTAAAATAGATATATTTGTGTTTACATATTGAAATTATGCTTTGTATCCATTATGTGTTCTTTTTACCCTTAACATCAGAATATGAACATTTTGAAGTCCGATTCAGAAACTTTGTATATGCATCCTTTTTGTTGGTTTTTGAGACGGAGTCTTGCTGCATCTGCTCCAGCCTCCCTATTTCCCTAATGCCGTTGTACATTAGACCACATCAGTTGTAATATCAGCCCTGTCTGCACTAGTATTTCCTTCAGCCACCCCAAGTCATCTGTGCTAAGGTGCTTATTGTTGTGGCCCAAGTGTAAAGCACGGTATATCACATCCTGCAGAGATTACATTTAGGTTGTGCCAGAAATGGCATAGGGATTCATAAAATGACATAGACTTTCAAAAATACTACCTTTTTTTTTTTGAGATGGAGTCTAGCCATGTCGCCCAGGCTGGAGTGCAGTGGTACAATCTCAGCTCACTGCAACCTCCGCCTCCCACATTCAAATGATTCTTCTGCCTCAGCTTCCCCAGCAGCTGGCGCCCACCACCACGCCCAGCTAATTTTTTAAAATGTATTTGTGGTAGAGACGGGGTTTCACCATGTCGGCCAGCCTGGTCTTGAACTCCTGACTTTGTGATCCGCCTGCCTTGGCCTCCTAAAGTGCTGGGATTATAGGTGTGAGCCATCGCGCCCGGCCAAAATTACTACGTTATTTAAAGTCAGCACATCCTTCCCTTTTAGTCATCTTAAATTTGCACTGGAGTTGAAAATTAAGTTTGAAACCTCATAAAAGCTATTCATTCTGCAGTGGTGTCCATCATGGAGATAAATAGAATACATAACATGCTTGATTCACTCTGGAAATTTTTATCAAGTCTACCGTGTGCCAAGACTTGATCCAGGTAATGAAAATAGAGCATCCAATAAGAGTTAAGCCCCTTTCCTAATGGAATTTAGATTCTGTTGCGGGTGGGGTGGGGGAGACAGACAATATTAAAAATGAACCATTAAATGTATAATGTATGATTTAAGTATTCTTGCTGTGAAGGAACGTGACACAGGGCACGGGGCCAGTAAATGAGTGATGGGTACTCTTTAGGGTTATCAGGGAAGACCTCTCTGATAAATGACCTTGGAGCACACACCTGCAGGAAGGGATGGGGCGAGTGAGGTGTGGAGAAAGGGCGTGCCAGCCGGAGCAAAGGTTCTACAGCAAAAATGATTTTGGCATCTGGAGGAATAGTGAGGAGACTAGAGCAGAATACCTGATGGGGAAGATGGCAGGAGTCAGACAGGCGGGAGATGGACCATGTGGGCCGTGGGCCTTGGTGTGGGAGCTGGCTCCGTCTTCTGAGTGAATTGGAAGGCACTGGAGGATTTGAGTCCAGGAATGTCAGCATCTGGCTTACTTTATTATTATTATTAATTATATATTTTATTATTTTATTTTTTTGAGACAGAATCTCATTCAGTTGCCCAGGCGGGATGCAGTGCTGCCACCTCAGCTCACTGCAACCTCCACCTCCCAGGTTCAGGCGATTATCATGACTCTGCCTCCCCAGTAGCTGGGAATACAGGCACCCACTGCCATTCTTGGCTAATTTTTGTATTTTAGTAGAGATGGGGTTTTACCACGTCGGCCAAGCTGGTCTCCAACTCCTGACCTCAAGTGATCTGCCCGCCTCGGCCTCCCAAAGTGCTGGGGTTACAGGCGTGAACCACCACACCCAGCTTTGGCTGACTTTTTAAAAAGATCCCACTGGTTACTAGGTGTAGAATGGAAAGCAATGAGGCAAGCGTGAGAGCAGGGGATGCCCTTGAGGAGGAGGCTGTTGCCTCCAGGGAAGAGGCGGGATAGGACTGAAGGATTTCTTATGGATTTGATGTGAGGTTATAGAGAAGGCAAGGAGGACTCACTTGTTTCCATTTCTCAACATAGCAAACGTCACAGGATGAGTGGATGTGATGGGAAGTTTTGGACATGTTAAGACGGCAGTCTCTGTTAGAGGTAATTTGATCGGGCAGTTGCAAATCTGAAGTCTGAGAGAAGTTCGGTGACTTGGATATACATTCAGAGGCTATCAGCTTACAGTTGGTGCTTCAAACTGTAGGCTGAGTGATACTCCAAGAAAGAGAGGGTATATAGAGAAGAGGAAAATTTGGGGGAGCTGAGCCCAGAGGTCTCCAGAGTTTAGAGGTCAGGAAATGAAGATGAGTGAGCAAAAAGATTCAAGTACTTTATAGGCCAGTTTAAAAAATATGTGCATTTCTGTATTTGCTTGATTACATTTACAAAGTTTATTTTAAACATTTTAATGAGTCGGTATTTGTGGCAAAACGTTAAGTGATGAAATTGCACACAGGACACACTGTGCTGCAGTCGCATCCTCTAACCCCACCATCCCTTTCTCCATCGTTAGAGACAGCCACTTTTGACAGTTTAGCTTCAGTTTCTAGTAGTTACCTCCTGTGGAAGAGCTTAAATTCTTCTTTACTACATTTCAAAAAATCATAAAACATTTTATTTTGTTTTATGAAAGTAAAACTTCAGTGTGGGAACCTTTTGATTGGATCAGAAGGATGAAGAAGTAGCTGGGGATGTTTGACCAAGTTACTGGTGACTTCCAGAGCTCATCCTGTGGAGCATAGACAGTAAGTCAAGACTGAGCACAGCAGACAGAACCAGCCCTGAGAATGTCTTTTCCATACCTGTCATTTCTTCCCAGTGGGGTGGTATGTGTGATGTAGGAGAGGCAGAAACACACACACACACCCCCCCCACACACATACCCACACCACACACACACACACACACACACATGCCACACACACACATACACACACACACAGATATCTTATTTCTGTGCTGTGGCTGGGGGCTGGCCTTGGTGCAGGTCATGCAGGTGACCCATTACCTGTTCTAATTTTAGGGAATCTGGGAATGACCACAGCCCAACTGTTACTAATAGAGAAAAGGTCAGACTAGGGGGTCTATACCATAGTTTTAAAATATCTGCTCCTTAAAGTATCGGTAGGATATCACCAATCTCTAAATTACAGGGACATCAGATCAGAAATCTATTCCTGTTCTAGAATGCTATGTCTTGTGTGAGTAGACAAGTGGTGTATTTCTATTGTCACAGCTATTTTGATGATTGATCTCTAGTTCTAGCAAATGGGAAACATTGGCAAGAGAAGCAATTTGTTAAAATCTGTTTGATTTATTCATCAAATAAATTTATAGATTTCAAATTAATAGAATAACCTAAGGGTTTTTATTAATGGCACCAAAGTATCCATGGGTATAATATATTTTCACTAATTTGCTTCAGAAAACCTCAGCACTCACCCTCAATGAAGTTGCAGATATGAACAAAACGAGACTGTAAAGCCATACATAATTTTTGAAGCTAGGTTATGAATACATAAGGACTCATTATAATATTTTCTCTATTTTTGGTATGTTTGAACATTTCCATAAGAAAAAGTTAAATGAAAAGGAGAAAAGTGTTAATAACAGACTCCTAGGCTTTAAAGCAACCTCCAGGTTTTATTTACTTAGCCCATAATCTTTCCTTGAAATTGTCGTGCCAGCAACGTTACCCATAAGATACAGCTTTATGAGCACTTTGAAATGAGAAATGTGATGAGCATATATCAAGTATTGTTAATGATTTATGTAATTATTATAGGATTCATCACAGCTGCAGGTGGCTGCTTCTGTATACTCTCTCTTAGCAGGCGGGAGGAGACTAGAAGAAGGTCCCCCTTAAGGTTCCTGGGTCTGCTGACCATCCTTGTCATAGGAACAGAGCTGTGAGGAGTCAGGAGCACTGGAGATCCCTGGTTTCAGTGGGTCCACATCCACTGCAGCAGCCCCAATCGGCACCTGCTCAGTGTCGCTGCTGCTGACTGATTTGTCCAGGGAGCTGGAAACATATGCTGGTGATTAAAATAATGTTTTCTCTGTGTTACTGCAAACTCTCTCCTGTGTAGTTGAGGCAACACTTTCAGTTGTGATGAGAGATTGAACAAAACAAGAAGGCATACAATGTTAAAGCTGGCAGGACCTTAAAAACACTGCCTAGCCCTCTCACTCAGCAGTGAGTTACAGATGACTCCTTCACATCTTGACAAGATGACTCCTACAGATGACTCCTTCAGATCTTAGACAGGGGCCCACAGGCCCCTGTCTAAGAACCTTGCTCGCTGGTTTGTTGCTTCTTTGAGGCACATTCTGGTGATAAACGGCAAACATCCATCAGCCTGGAGTTCTCTCAACTTTGTTTCCGGTCTTCAGAGTCCATGGCCAATTGTCTCGAGGCCTAAAGAGGCACTGTTAGTCTAAGGTCACTTTATAAATAAGAGTAATCCCAGTCCTGGATTCTGCCAGATTCCTAGAAAGATTGACAGTGAAAGTGTCATTTCTTGCTTAGGAAACCAGACTTCACAATGGTTTTCAATGGGGCAGTCCCATCAAATATACGGGAATCCAACAACACTATATTTTCAGAGTTGGAATGACTCAGTCCTAATTCAATCTTAAATAAATAATGTGCTGGACCTTTACGTAGGCCTGTTTAAGTGTTAGATTTGAAAAAAAATTTGTTATTACTTTTTTTTAAAAAGGCAGGGTTTCACCATGTTGTTTAGGCTGGTCTTGAACTCCCGACCTCAGGTGATCCGCCCACCTTGGCCTCCGAAGTGCTTGGATTACAGGTGTGAGCCACCACGCCCAGCCTGTTTTTTTTGTTTTTACAATTCTCTCTCCTGACCGAGGGGATAATTAGGCCAGCAAGTTCTTCCCTGGAGCGACAGACTCTCACATAGCTCATTTTCTATGCCCTTAGCTTTACTTTTACAAAGGAACAGTCTATCCAGGAAGATGAATAAAAGTTTCCACCTCTTGCAAATTTGAGTAGATTTTCTTGCTTCTGTTCTTCCCATTTAATAGGCCGCAGAACCAAGGTCTGGTCAGAGTGGAGTCTAGGTGCTCCCTGATCACTCAGCAGTGTGTCTGCAAGAGGAGAATTCCCCTCAAGCACATAGTCTAGGGAACTCAACCCAAGATGCAAGGTGGGCTTCCTTCTTGCATGTCTTACTCCTTGGAACTTCATTTTCCCCCGTGCAGCAACTCCTGACATATTGAAAAAAAAATTCAAACTTTTTTTTTAAGTCAAATACGGAGTATTTTAAACATGATTGAAATATATTAATTTATTTCCCCAAATTCATCCGAAACCAATTCATTGAACACCTACTATGTGTCAGGCATTAAGGGGAAAACGCTTTCCTTTTCCTTTTATTGCCATAGATGACATGGGTCCCCTTTTTGATACATCATCTCAACTATGACCTGAAGCTTATTGCCTGGGATGGATGCCTGTGGGATGAACATTCACTGAAGCAAAGATGAAATGTTTGACAATGGAAAGAGGTTAAGAATGAAGAAAAGGCTACAACATGACCAAAAAAATAGTGAGGTCATGGGCCAGAGGCCATAGGTGGCACCTCTAGGGATTCCCTTGGGTTATTAAGATCAGCAACTATGCAATTCTTATTATTTAGTTATCCAAATTTGGGATATCTGTTTTGTACTTGTTGTTATACCTTTCTTATTCTGACGACTTAGCCACAGTCATTACCTTCTAAGTGAGGATACATGAAAAGGTGAATGGTGCAAGTTTTTAACAGTATCACTGCTAATAACATGAGGTCTAAACAATTGCAATGGCATAGCTGCCTCCCTTGGCAAACAATGTAGTCATAAATAAAGGTAATCACCAACTATAGCAAGGGAGAGAGAAAAGGCAGCAGGAAAAAAAAAAAAAACACCTGGTCAACTTGGGTAATATCCAATAAACCAGACCCTGTGTGCCTCCAGGACAGTAAGACAGCCAGTGTTTCGAGTCAGTCCTGTTTTACTGAGAGCAAAGCCAGCCTCTAGCTGGTCTGGAAAGGCAAGAATGAAAACCATGGAATGCGAGGGGAAATTGATCAACGTCAAGGCTGTAGAAAAGAAATCCTATCACCTGGCCTGCTGATTTGTAAACACGATACTCCTAGGCCTAGAATCCCAGTTGATAATAATTGCATTACTGGTAACCTGCGAATTCTCATTTTTCTTTGATGATTGTTTTTATTGGCTCCTGAATCTCTGACAAAGGTGGGCAGTGAGTTACTGCATTTTGTGAGCAATATTTTACCCCCTGTTGAATTATCTGGGACAGTTTGTGTGGATGGGAAGGTGTAGGGAAGGGCCAAGAAAGGATGAATTGGTGTGCCCAACTACAAAGGGCTGGATTGTGAGAAGGCTTTGAGCTGAAAACACACTTTCAAGTCTCCCCAGTTAGTTTTCATTTGGATTATCCTCTTCAGGAGTTCTGGTTGGGAATGGGGAAGGAATTAGGAGAAAGTGGTGGAGAGATCTGTGAAGAGAGGGAAATGCAAGAGGGGTGACAGGTAGCAAACACTGTAAGGAGAAGGGAAGTAACGTTTGTTTCAAACTCATCAAACTGCCTTGATTCCTGTCTCTCTTTGGGACCATGTTTATCATATAAACAATTCCTCATCTGTGGTCCTTCTGAAGCCTCCTCAGGGGCATGAGTGTATCTTTTTCCTTTTTCATGGACTGCCTCTCATAGTTTTCTCCTAGAATGTGATATCAGTGAGGCTTTTTTTCCTTTTTCCTTTGATATACCTATACAGTGTGTAATGATTACCAAAAAATTAACACACTCATGCCCACCCAGAATTGTTCATCTAATATCTGAAAGTGTGTACCCTTTGATCAGCATCTCCCCATTTCTCCTGCCTTTCCAGATCCTGGTAACCACCATTCTACTCTCTCCCTCTAGGTGTTCAACTGTTTGAGATTCCACATATAAGTAAGGTCATGCAGTATCTGTCTTTCTGTGCCTGGCTTATTTTAATGTAATGTTCCCAGGTTCATCCATGTTGTCACAAATGGCAGGATTTCCTTTTTTATGTCTGAATAATACTCTGTGTGTGTGTGTCCACATTTTCTTTATTCATCTGTCCATGGATATTTAGGTGGTTTCCATAGCTTGGCTGTGGTGAATAATGCTGTGGTGAACATGGGGGTATTTTTTGAGATAGTGATTTTATTGCCTTTGGCTGTATAACTGGAAGAGAAGAGGGATAGCTGGATTGTATAATAGTTGTTTTTTTCTTTAAAGAGTTTTTCATCCTTTTCATGG
Organism: Plecturocebus donacophilus; assembly: GCA_004027715.1. NCBI lineage: Eukaryota > Metazoa > Chordata > Mammalia > Primates > Pitheciidae > Plecturocebus > Plecturocebus donacophilus. The sequence continues at coordinate 25,447 of PVKP010009188.1, read as the reverse complement.
GGACTTCTCTGAGAAAGAAATTAAATAATGTATTAAAGATATTAAAAAGCATTTTACAAAATAAGGCATTTTTGGCAAAAGCCATTGCCGTTTTCCAGTGATCACTATCTGTTTCTATGTGTTGCTGATCTTTCTAGCCTTTTTGTCAGTTTAAATTTTTGTTCAATTCCCTAGAAATGTAAACTGCTAACAGCTAACAGCTGCAAAAGGGATATGCCTGAATTAGGGCAGGTGTGTTTGGCACAGAGCTAAGCTATGTCTCTATCAGGGATATAAACTCCAGTCAAGATATGTTAGAGGCTGCTTAAGGATCATTATGACAGCCAGGTGATACTAAATTGTAATTGTAATTACCTGCTGTTAGCCATTGGGTGGGTGGGGAGGAGAAGGGAGGAGAGGGTGATTTTTATAAATGACAGGTGTAAAGAGTGAAAATACTTTCTTTTTAATAATGAACTCATTCCCAAATTGGCTAATGGGTATTTTTAAAGCCATCCTAAATTAAAGAAATCCAATTTTCTCACTGAACTTGGGTTCAGGGAGACTATATGTCATATCCAGAGGAGTTCTATACATGAACTGGATTTAGTTGATCCGAGAGTCACTGGAGCTTTCTTTAATCAGAATGGAAATCAGGATAAGCTGAGGTCTTAAAGCTTTGTGGTACTTAAGGGAGAAAATTAACCCTGTGTCTTGTAGCTGTTAGTAGAGGGAAATTCAGGCTACCGTCGCGAAACCTGCAGGTTATTTTCTCCTCCTAACTTGTGTAGGTTCACAGTGTTCGCTTCTGATAGAGCTTTTTGCCTGTGTTGTAAAGTTCTTTGGCTGAGATGGGTGACAAAGATACTAACAAAGAACCAAGACAGAAATTAAACTTTTCCTATTGTGAGGAGGAGACTGAGACTGAAGGGCAGAAGAAAGCACAAGAAAGCAGAGAGGCTTCCAGCCAAACCCTAGAGAACGGTGAAGTGCAGGATTCAGAGGCAAAGCATACACCGCCTCGGACTCCCCTTAGTAATGTGCATGAGCTCGACACATCGTGGGAAAAAGACAAAGAAAGTCCAGATCAGATTCTGAGGACTCCAGTGTCACACCCTCTCACATGTCCTGAGACACCAGCCCAACCAGACAGCAGGAGCAAGCTGCTACCCAGTGACAGCCCCTCTACTCCCAAAGTAAGTAAGGGGTGGGGAACAAGGGACCCACGTTGCCAAGCTCTGCTCTCCTGTAGTTTAGCTGATAAAGTAGACTCATATGTGTATGACAGCCACCTCCAGGCTGTGTATATCCTCAATTACATATTTATTGATGAAAACGGAAAAGAGATTAAAGTTACCAGAAAATGGACAGAATTAAATGTTTTGCCAGTTGTCTTCTCAAAACGACTGGTGCCAGTAACTATTTGGTGTTGGCCACAAAGGTAGAAAATGTTCCTAAAGAATATTGGAACTGGGAGGAATATTGAGATTTAGAGCCCCACCTGTGCACTTTACATATGAGAAAATGAAGGGCCCAAGATAGAAACTATCTCATAGCTCAGCCAATGTTAGAGATAGGACTAGAAACCTGCTGCTCCTCCCAGAAGAAATTCCTCTCCCCTCTTTGGTCTAATGAAATACAGGTTCTTCTGTTAAATGTCAGCAAAGAGGAAACGTGTTGATACTTCTTTATAAGCTGAGGATGGCAATAAGCAAGAGTCCCTAATAGCATGTTCCTTTATTCTTGTTGTGCTTGGTGTCCTGTTGCATCGTTCGTGTTATTAAAGCCATAGTTGGGACAGGGTTGCCTCTAATAGACTCTGCTGCCATGGTGTGTGATTCCTAGGCTTGGTATTAGCTCCGCTTCCTGCTGGCTCAGCTTGAGGCATTTAAGGTCATCATAACAACATCTGTGATTCTGAATGTGGCACAGTTGTTGTCAGCAGGTCTCTTTAGTACCTGCTGGGTGTGGGTACCAGGTATACCAGGACATTCTAAGCTGCTTGTGAATTGTAGACAAACTAATATGCTCTGATGTCTATCTCTGGGTTTTTCAGTGGTCACAACACCAACCAAATAATCATCCATTTATTTTTTGAGAATACCCTGTAAGTAAGGAGCATATACTACAGTGTCTGCTCTCAAAGAGCTTGAAGTCTAGCAGAGAGAGAGGAGTTACGCCAATAGACACTATGTGATAAGTGTGGTCAGAACCTTCTGGACAGATTCTCAGTGCAGTGATTAGGAAAGAAAGAAAGGTATAGGAAGGGCAATGAAAGTTGGTCCAGTTTTAATATATGGGGGAGAATGGGCTGAGAGACTGTGGCTTTGAGTAAGAGTACACAGGGAAGAAAAAATGACATTCATTTGATCATTTATAGCTTAGCTGAACACCGTGATGTGTTAGCAGACCCTCTGCTGGCAAAACCCATTTACTGCCTTCAAAAAGAGCCCACAAAATGAATAAAGATTAAACAAATGAAACAATAAAGTTCAAACCATGTGTGCTAGAGGAATGGTTGAGCATGAGGAGAAGGAATTAGGAATTACATCTCTTTTTTCTTTTTTTTTTAAAGATGGGGTTTCACCATATTGGTCAGGCTGGTCTTGAACTCCTGACCTCAGGTGATCCGCCCACCTCAGCCTCCCAAAGTGCTGGGATTACAGGAGTGAACCACTGCGCCCAGCAGGAATTACATCTCTATCTGGGAAGACTTTCCAAAGAAAGTAATGTTTGAGAGATGTCTTAAAGGATATTTGGAGTTAGCCAGGCAAAGAGGGGAATGGGAATTCTAGGCAAAGGGGAAAAGCATCCACCAAGTTATGAAGGGGAAGGAGCTGCTACACCTCAAAAACGGTGTGTTATTCACTGTGACAGGGGCCTGTGTGTGAGAGAGTGCAAGAAATGGGGCCAGTGTAAGTGGGCAGAAGCTAGATCAAGATTTTTATCCCGAGAGTGTTGAGAGAGCCAGTACATGGTTTTGAGTAGGGGGATTTTTTTTTGGAAAAATCATGACCTTTATCTTTAGGATGGGGTGGAGCATGAGAGAGCCTGGGGGCTGAGCAGTATTCAGAACATCTCTGTTGAACAGAGAAGAGCCTGGACTAGGACATACAGTGAAAAAGTAAGAGATTACTTGATGGAGGAATTGGGGAAAAAGGAAAACAACAATCCGATGACTGAGGTTTCTTGAGTTGAATAGACGGAATTAAGTTAGATGACACTGAAGGATATACAGGTTTGGAGAAAAGTAGCGATGTGGCATAAAAAGTTAGATAACTGGTTCGGGGGCACAAAAAAACAATGAAAATTGGAGATCCGAATTTGGACACCTACAGCATTTAGGAAGCAGTAGAAGCCATGGGTGAAGATAAGGTCACATAGCTTGAGTGCCAGAGTAAGGAGAGAACTGGCCCAGTTAGAAATCTTGGATAATGCCAAGATTTAAGGGAGAGGCAGAGAACAGGGCTTGGGAGCAAAACTGAAATGCAACTGGGAAAGTACATACTTTTTTTTTTGAGACAGAGTCTCACTCTCACCCAGGCTGGAGTGCAGTGGCACAATCTTGGTTCACTGCAACCTCTGCCTCCTGGATTCAAGCAATTCTCCTGTCTCAGCCTCCCAAGTGGCTGGGACTACAGGCGCCCACCGCCATGCATGGCTAATTTTTGTATTTTCAGTAGAGACAGAGTTTCACCATATTGACCAGGCTGGTCTCGAACGCCTGACCTTGTGATCTGCCCGCCTCAGCCTCCCAAAGTGCTGGGATTACAGGCGTGAGCCACCGCACCAGGCCTGGGAAAGTACATACTTTAAGAAAACATCATTTGTGTTAGAGGAAAGAGGGTTGGCGGCTGATCATTGTTATGCAGAGAAGACAAAGCTGCATGGGAAAGGAGGATTAGTTTAGTCAGTCTTGTCCAAGGGTTTGAACTAGAAATAATGTGAAATTCAGTTCACTGTAAGGACTTCCTGGCAGAATCATCTAGAGATAGAAAAGCATGCTTAGGAGGTGTAAGCTCCCTGTGGCTAAAAGCATAGAACACTCACTGATGACCATTTGGTAGGAATACTGTAGAAGGGATTTGTTAGCCTGTTTGCCTTGCTACCGATGACCATTTGGTAGGAATACTGTAGAAGGGATTTGTTAGCCTGTTTGCCTTGCTGTAAAGGAATACCTGAGACTGGATAAATTATAAAGAAAAGAGATTTATTTGGCTTACAGTTCTGCAGGCTGTACAGTAAGCATAGTGCCCATATCTGCTTCTGGTGAGGGCCTCGGGAAGCTGACAATCATGGCAGAAGGTGAACAGAAACAAGGCAGCTTGTTACATGATGAGAGAAGAAGTGAGAGAGTGGAAGCACAACAGAGAGGAAGTGTCAGGCTCTTTTAAACAACCAGGTCTTGCATGAACTAACAACCTGAGAACTGGTTCATTACCATGAGGATGGCACCAAGGAATCCACCTCTGTGATCCAAATGCCACCTACCAGGACCTACCTCCAGCACTGGGGATTATATTTCAACATGAGATTTAGAGGGGACAAACATCCAAATGATATCAGATTCAAGCATCAGGGGACTAACTGTATTGACTGGGCCTTTAAAATCCTTCTCCATCCCAAGAGAACTATGTTTGTGTTGTTGTGAGAGGTTGCCTTCTCCTCTCACCATCTTCATAAGTCAAGTAGTGATCCCACAAATTTCCCTTACCTCACTCAATCATCCATGCTAGAGCTATTCCATATGGAATTATTTCCCCTCTCTGGAGCACATTTATACCCTCAACCTGTGTCATCTTTCAATAAATTTTCAAATTGCACTACTTCCTAGCCAAACTTCTTTTCATATATCTTATCCTAAACTATGTTCTTTGAGATTTTGAAAGGATTACTCATAATTCTACTATTCCAGCAATGACAACTATATTAACATAATTAATATCCTTCCCTACATCATAAGTGGAGCTCACAAATTCTCTTGGTGCTCATATTTCCAGACTAGAAATTCTGATATTGTCTTCCCTGATGTGAATATTTTTTACCTGAATATTTTCTAGGCCCCTTATATTTTTCTTGAGATGTAGCAGCTGGAACTATCTATGTACAGTATTCCAGGTATGGCTGCCCCACTGTTTGATATGTGGTAGATGCATTTTACTTTCCATATGATAATCAGCCCTACAAAAAATGAATTATCAGAATGACTTACTACAAAATTCTAGGTTCATTTCCCAAATCACATTGATAACTGAGAAATATCATTATCGTTTCGCTTATTTTGAACCAATACACAGTCTTTATGATAAACACGTAGGAAAGCTGTGAGTCTGTCATCGAGGGCTTGTCTGCCCCCTGGATTCCTCAAGCAGCCCTATGAACCTCAAGACATGTGAAACACTTGACTCTGGCAATGACATCATTTTTCTTCACTTAAAAAAAGACTAGGTTATTGTGTATACGCCACAGCTTCCTTCATTCCTGCTTATTCAATCATTTATTTAGTATTTAGAGTAGATCAATATTAATTTTTTGTCGACTCACATTCTTTAATGAATCATGCAATCTGGCTTCTACTTCTACACTAAAATGTCATGGGCAGGAATGATCAGAACTGTAGAAGTCTTTTAGAAAGACCTCACAGGGCAATGGTTATACTATGGCCCCTGTGTGTGCTGCCATACTCCTGAAGATCCATAACACAGCTACTCTCCTGGCCCCTGACATCAGGTCAGCATTGTGCTGCCTCAGAATTCTTTGGCTTTTCCCTTACCCTTTGGTTTCGTTCCAGTTAGGTTTAGGTCGATGTGTGTGTGTTTTTTTTTTTTTTGACAGAATCTCGATCTTTTGTCCAGGCTGGAGTGAAGTGGTGTGATCTCTTGATTGTTCAAGCAATTCTCCTGCCTCAGCCTCCCAAGTAGCTGGGATTACAGGTGCCTGCTACCATGCCTGGCTAATTTTTGTACTTTTAGTAGAGATGGGGTTTTGCCATATTGGCCAGGCTGCTCTCTAACTCATGACCTCATGATTTGCCGGCCTCTGCCTCCCAAAGTGCTGAGATTATGGGTGTGAGCCACCAGACCCAGCCAGTGTTCTCTTACTGTATCCCACTTGGAGTGGTAAGTCCTGCACATTTTCCTATTTGTTGGTAGCTGGTTGTAGCCACTGCGAAGATCTGAATCTTAAGGGTTTAGAGTACTAATTTTCAATCTTTTTGCCCCACTTCATGAAGCATTCTCATTTAATGCTATATTTTAAGTGAAATTAAAAACTTTTTTCATGTTTAAATAGTCTATGAAATCTTTTCCTTACAAGGTGATTATCTCTGAAACACTGACGAACTGCTGAATAATGGACTATATATTCCTTAAGATTTAGAATTCACTTCTGTACCACTTGGCATCTAACCCAGCATCTGCTACGTAGTAGGCACCAAACAGATATTTGGATGAATAATTGAGGCGAAGTTGGAGCATAAACTCTGAGAATATAGGGTCATTTTTCTTTGTCTAAGCTGAATGTCCTTGTCTTTAAAAACTGGAGATAGGACTACAATTTGTTTTCATAGCCAGGGGAATTGCCCAGGGGAAGGGGTTGGAGCTGACTAAAGTACAGATTCCTGTGCTGACTTCATCAATCAGAGTGTCTAGAGGTAGAGACTAGGATTCTATAGTTTTCATGAGAAGAAGAGTTAAAATGCAACTAGTTGCCATGGAAACAGATAATCTCTAAGGCCCCGTCAGCAAAAGCATTCTTAGGTTCAAATATTAGCAACTAACTTATAAGGAATTTCTTTACTAATAATATTATGACTTGTTTTTTGTCATCCTCATTCAGAGCATGCTGAGTCGGTTGGCGATTTCTCCAACAGGGAAGCTTCTCTCCAGAGGCCCTAAGCATTTGAAGCTCACACCTGCTCCCCTCAGGGATGAGATGGCCTCATTTGCTCTGGTCAATATTAATCCCTTCACTCCAGAGTCCTATAGAAAATTATTCCTTCAATCTGGTGGAAAGAGGAAAATGCGAGGAGATCTGTAAGTGCTCTGTTACTTATGACTTGAGAACTGGCCCTATTACAGTAAAGTGGTAAGAAGAGAGTGTTAAAGTAAGATTAGGAACAAAAACTCTATTTGAATGAAATTTATATGCTTACATATTCTCCCCTCCTTAAATATCAATGCTGGTTTTACCTGCTTTATCAGAGATTCTAACATCTTTCCATTCTGATATGTACTGTAGGTGCATTCTCTATAAAAGAGCAAAACAGAATAAGCAGTAGATCTCTGGCTTTCATTAGGAAGTTGAATGGGCTATGGAATTGCATTCAAGGGGTCTCCTCTGGTTAATATGAGGCTGGCAGTTAGGGAAGGTGTAGTTCATACTTCAAAGAGTACATTGCTGCTTTGAGTTTTATGTGACTAGTGATGAAAGCTATAGAGCAAGGATTTGAACTTCTCTGTGGATGATGGAAGATTGGCTGAAGTGCAAAAGCGTTCAGAGCTGCTAAAGAAGAGAAAGCCACACTGCACTATTCCATAAAGGCCCCTGAATGACAGAAATCATCCAAATAAGGATTGTGCATATTACTCAGGAACATTTCTTTACTATGTCTCTTCAAGACATTTTTACAGAATGGAACCACCTCCAAAGTGGGGCAGTCATTTATGTTCATATGTACTCAGCAAAATAAATGGACAGCTAACAATGTAAACTTTGCAGAGTATTTAATATGCTATCTCAAGTTGTTTCTCTGGAATCAATGAGCATGTGTTAATCAGTCCTTGACCAGAATAGGTTCTCTCAACACCATCTCCTTAAGTAAACAGGACTTCAGCACAAGTCCACCTACCTACATTGGCTACTAAGAATTCTACTGGTTTTAGTTCTTTAGGAGTCTTCCTAAATCATTACACTCTCACTGAAGCCAGTAACAAAGACAGCTAATTTGAAATCCTGGCAATGAAAGTGGTGACACTTGGTAGCATCATTTGGTGCTTCTAAGAGAGTATTTTTCCTTATTATGTTTTTATACTTTATAAAACACTTCATAAAATATTACCATGTGGTACAAAATTGCAAATACCAAGCATCAATTTATTTCCATGAATGCACTGCCCTCCATTTGCCAGTTCTACCTTGTGTTTCTCCAAAAGAAAAATCTCTTAGCTAGGTGAAATCTTGCTTAAGGATCCAGAATACAAGTATGCGTGGCAAGGAGGATATCTGCCGGTAACTTGGCTTGTTGAAGAGTAATTGAAAATATGTCATCCTGGGTTAGAGCAGATTCTGCCCTACTTGTAGTCTACCTGTGAACCAAGTACAAAGCCAGATTCTGGGTGAGGGCTGGGTATTGGAAGGAGAGTGTGGTGTGGGAGTGAGGAGCAAGTGCTTTGGTGTCAGACCTGGCTCCAAGTCCTAGTTCTGCCACTCGCTGATTGTTTGACCTAGAGTTATTTAACCTCTCTCTGTCTTGGTTTCCTCGTCTGGAGATAATGATACCCATTTAACAGTTTCACATATGTTCTGTGCTCTCTTGCTCCAGTTCTCAGCACATGGTGTTCTACCTGCTGAAAATCTTGCTCTGTTCCCTTAGCTAGTTCCTACTCATTCCCAAAATCTTGGCTTATACATCTCTTCTGGGAAAGCATTTTACTCTTGAAATAATTGAGTGCTATCTATGGTATCCTTGTTATCTTATCCTGTCCTAGGTTCTTGAATTGAAATTTCCTGGTTATCCCTGCCTCTACATATAAACCGAAGAGAAGTGAATTGTCATATTTACTCTTACATCCCTAGAACCTAGCATAGTTCAGGCTCAATAAATGTTAATCATATATTGATAAACTTTTTTTTTCCTAAGTGAGGAAGCTGGTCCAGAGGAAGGCAAGGGAGGGCTGCCTGCCAAGGTAAGTGTGGTTCTTTGGCCCAGCTACCACAGCATAGGCAGTTTATCTTATTCTCTCTCTCTTTCCCCTCCCCTTCTCCCTCTCTCTCCTCCCTCCTCCCTTCTCCCTTACCTTCCCTTTCTCCTCCCTCCTCTCCCTCTTCCTGTACCCTCCCTCCCCTTCTTGTACCCTCTCCTTCTGCCCGTCTCCTTCTGCCCTCTCTTCCCTATCTCCCCAACTCCCCTCATTCTCCTACTCTCCTTCTCTCCTCCCCTCCCCAACCTACCCCATCTCACACTCTAGCTTTGTAAATGTGCTTTGCAGCTGAGTTTATCTGAATGCTAGTCAGGGTCTATGTTCTCAGCTAGTTGTTACTTTGTCAGGCAGTGTCTGATGTGTATACTGCTGCATCATTACTTCACAGTATTTTTAAATTAAATATTTCTGCTTCTATCTTTAATCTGGAGATAAATTCTACACTCATGGGGTAGAGAAGTGAAGGGAAAATTAAGATATTTTTGGTCTCAAGATAGAAAAAGAGAATGGAAAAAAATGGCATAAAGCCAGAGATTTATATGTAAAACTTTAGCTCTTAAATGTATCAATATTTGATTTTATAATGTTCACAGTCTTTGATCTATCCCTCATTTGATAATCTAACCTAAGAAAATAATACTGTAAATATTATCCTCAGAGATGTTTATTGTAACAGCAAAAAAGGGAGAGACCAAATGCCTGCTAATAGAAAAAGCTAAGCTAATTACAGTTTTAAGTCAATGGAATGTTAAATTGTCATTAAGATGGTTATAATACCTTGAAAACATGCATATGTTCAGTGTGCAAAAGATTCAAAATTTTATATGCTGAATGACAACTATCTATGATACATTAATCACAGGGAGAATGAAATGGAGCTATAACCACTGCTATTTCAACATTTTTGAGTGGTGGAAACTTAATATTTGTTTTTCCTTTAAATTTCTAAAGTTTTCTGAATCAAGTTTTATTTGCATAAATGAGATAGGTTAATGTGTTAAAATGTTAGCACTTGGCTATTGTAAACATCATAGAAAAGAAGGCCCCTGGCACAGGCTTTCCTTCTCATGCAAATGTTTTTGACTTATGCCTTCATTATTTTACTCTTTGATTTTATTCCTCACTTATAATTTATCTCCTGATTTCAGATAGAAACTCTAACACTATTTATTAAACATTCAATAAGTGCAAAGCCTTGTATTTAGTTAGACCCTTTAAGGAAAAAAATCTGCCCAACAAGAGTTAAAACCTTTGAAATTTCACAACAATTTATACATAAATAGGAAGCTATGAGATATGTGTATTTGTGTATATGTGTATGTACATATGTGCATGTGAATATACATACTCTTACATGTATATATTTAAAATCTATAAGGAATTAGTAAATACTTCAATGAAATAGGACTTGGTAGAAGAGATAGTATATTAGGATAACTTTAGACAAAGGAAATAAACAACTTCAATGCTATCAAGAAAGGAGAACAGAGTACATGTGTAGGAGGGGTAGGGTGGGTAGGGGAGTGGTCAGGGAGAGATGCAGATGGTACACTGGCTTCGTTGGTATCTAGGGGGAGGGTAGTCAAGTAGTGGGTTTGTAGCTGGTAGAAGGTCTTGAGGCTTTCTTAGCAGGAGTTTGAATTTCTCATGGGAAACAATTAGGCATCTCTGATTCTATAGTATCATTTTGCAAAAATAACTCTTAACTACTAGAGGAGTTGAAAGAGGGCTAGTAGCAGTAGCAAATCCAGACAGGAAGGAAACAGAACTTGAGACTGGCTAAGAGTAATGAAAATTGGAGATCTTGCTGATGAAAAGTGATTGGAATTTGATTTTGAAAATGTAGTAAAACCCAAGATTTTTGAAAGTCATAAAGTTGCAGAAAAATTATTCGTGATTGGGACACTGAAAAAAGATGACTTTGGGAGATAAATCAGCTTGGATTTATATTCATATAAATTTATGGAGATTTTTGATCATAATAGTTTAATGAGAAGTTACTATGTACTTGACACTATCTTTAGCTATGTGTTACACATAACATTTGTAATGCTGTATGTTCTCATGTAATATTTAAAAGAACCCTGAGGAATAGTTGCTATGATCTTCATCTTACAGATGGAAAAACTGAAGGGAGTTCAGATTGGCCTGGGGTTATTTACCCACTGGGCAATGAGTGATGCTGCTACTTGGCCAGTAGGGGGAGTGGTCGCTAGACCTGAGCACATATTCTGAACTAGCCAGTTTGACAATTTTGACAAAATCAGTTCTCCAGACTGGTTTTTGGGAAAAGAAACAGAAAACAAATATGTCTATTCGCTTGAGATGGAAATGTTAGCATTTAGACTTTGAGGCATGTTTAGAAGGGGGGTCTTTTATTTCTTTTAATTTGCTCCACCCAGTTCCCAGCCATTCTTTGAACATAGGACAGTAGCTCTGAGTGTGAGAAGTTGTGTCCCCTTAGGAACATGTAGAAAAGAACAGTAGGCCCAGATAGAGAAAAGAATATTGAGAAATATGTAAGAATTGTCAGTATAGAGTTTATGGAAGGTTGCAAAGAAAACAAACAAGATTCTTGCTACCATGAATTGGGGAGATTCTTGCTACCATGAATATTGACACAGGTAGAATTCATTGCAGTTGCCTCAAAAGTCTTTTTGAAAACTTTGAGCAATTTAGGACTATAATATTGTTTAATTTTATTGCTTACAACATGTTAGAATTACTCTAATTTGCTTTTTATTAAAATACTTTAGAGATGTGTTTTACGAGAAACCAACATGGCTTCCCGCTATGAAAAAGAATTCTTGGAGGTAGAAAAAATTGGGGTTGGTGAATTTGGTTCGGTCTACAAGTGCATTAAGAGGCTGGATGGATGTGTTTATGCAATAAAGCGCTCTATGAAAACTTTGGCAGAATTATCAAGCGAGTGAGTACCTTTGAAATGCACTATAAGTATAAACTTAAATTTGGAGAGCTGTTTCTTGTCAAATTATTTTAAAATATAGCACTGATATTACTAAAAATCATTTGTTTTTTAAAACTGCCCTGCATTATATATTGTCTCATATTCATAACATTTCTGAGTTTTCTAGCTTAGATGTTCCTTCCTAAAATATAACATCATCATTTTAGATCATGTGTTTTTTTTTTTTTTTGTGGCTTTCACTTTCTGCTGCTGGTCTTTCTGACTTTTTAAAAAATGAATAGATTTATGGCATTGTCTTCTGGTGTTTGTTTCATTTATCAGAAATACTACCAAATAGAAAGTTATTGTAAACTCACTGGTTTATTTTTACTTTATGTTAATAATGAATTCAGTAGTAAAGTTTCAGAGACTACATGCAGTGAAAACTTTGTTTCATTCCCAGTACTGTTCAAGGAAAACACATATTTTCAGATTCAGCCAATGTTTTTTATGAACTTTATACTTAACATGCCGAATCCGGAATTACAGGTTTTAGAATTCCTCATTTTTTTTCTTTTTTTAAGACTGAGTCTAGGTCCATTGCCCAGGCTAGAATGCAGTGGCGCCATTTTGGCCCACTGTAACCTCCACCTCCTGGGTTCAAGTGACTCTCCTGCCTTAGCCTCCCAAGTAGCTGGAACTACAGGCATATGCCACCACAACTGGCTAGTTCTTCATTTTTATACGGTGATTCATCAAGTACTCTATTTTGCTTAATTTGTGTTGAGATTTCCTATTCCACAAGGAATCTCTCTCCCCAAGGCCATTCCTGTGACTATATCATAATGGCTGAGGTTAACATTGACTCTAATGTTAACCTCATTAGAGTTAACATTAGGGTTAATGAATGAAAAGCCCATTATAACATCCACAATCTGGTGTACAGTGACCTTCTTGTTAAGCCCATTAAAAATTTTTGGTTGCGATACATTGAAATGAAGACTTGAAGCACATCTGCCATTGAGGCATAACCACTTAAGACTCTTTTTTACATATGCTATGTTAAATCAGAAAACAATGGACTTTGGTGCCAGGTCAATCAAGGTTCTTCTCTTAAGTCTACTATTACCAGTTTGACTTTGGGCCACTTCCTTTCGAGAGCCTTCATCCTTTCCACTGTATGTTACCAAGTAATTATGAAGATTCAGTGTGATAAAATAGTAAGCAAACAGTGAGTGCTCAATAAATATTCTGCCATTGCTAATAAAGCCTTATATTTTTAAAAACCATTTTTGTGTACATTATCTTGATGGATGTTTTTATTCCTCAATGCTTTTCTGTCTCTTAGGAATTTGGCTTTGCATGAAGTTTATGCTCATGCAGTGCTTGGGCATCATCCCCATGTGGTACGCTACTATTCCTCATGGGTAGAAGATGACCACATGATTATTCAGAGTGAATACTGCAATGGTAAGTAGTATACAGACGAATATCTATGAAGAGGGAGATGAAATAAACTTTGCCTCCTCTTAATAGTTTACACCATGTATAGCAGACATACCTAAGATGTCTGTACTATATATTACAGTCTTGTTTGGAAGCATAGAACTTCTATTCTTCTTAAATGTATAGATATACCTCAACTTATTCTTTCTTTACCTTCTGTTGTCAGGATAATCATTCAGTTCAGAAAATATTTATTCCATGCTAGACTTTGGGAAAGTGGAGATGAGTTTAGACATGCTCCCTGCCCTTAAGCAGCACGAAGGCTAGTAGGGAAACCAGAGCTTCGGTGGATGCAGCCTTCCTCCTCATCCGCAGTGTCTTGGAGTGACTTCATTTTTAACAAGCTCCAAAACATTCTCTTTCCTTACTTATTCTTTCTAATTAGTAAGTCATATATAGCATATAAATTCTTTTATAAGAAGACTCAAAAAATAAAAAACTTTACTGTAGTCCTCTTTGTGTTTCTGAAAGGAGCTGAATTATTCTCCCTTCGAACTTATGTGTCATGCTAAATAATTCTTTACATTCAATTTTACACAGAATGCATTTAAATATGAATTTCCTCAAATTCCATGACTATCTCAGAGCTCAATGAGTGGAGCTATGGTCTTTGTAACTGCCATTAGAGCGAGGTCTCTATAACTTGAAGAACCTGCCAATGAACGATAATTAATAGTGTTCAGAAGCATTCTAATACCTTAGATTCAAGATCAGATAGTTATATGAATCCAAGCCTTTTATTTAATTGATAACAACAATAAATCAAGTCTACAGGTGATGTACAATTACTGTAGCTGAAATAAGATTTAGGTATATATGCATCTTTTATATTTTCCTTGGGTTGGCAATCATTAAATGTTCTTATTTTATGATCTATTTTTAATAAAATTAGAATTAGGCTCAATTATATTAAAATTACAGATGGCCTATAACTATTAGCCTGACACTAACATGGAGCTAATCTTTCACACCAATAGTAGGTGATTGATCTTCTGGCTAAGAATTAGGTAAAACTTTTAAAATGTTAACTGATGCATACTTGAATCAATGGGGCCATGTACTTTTCTTTTCCTCTTTGAAAACCCTGTAATTCTCCTTTCCAGCATGTCTGTGGTATAGATGGGGTAGATATTGTGCTTTGCACTGATACCAAAGTAATCTATTTGTTGGACTGAAGCCATTCTTGAGGCATGTATTGACTAGAATACTATGCCATTTTATATAAGGGACTTGGGCATTTGGAGTTTGGTAGCCGGAGTGGGTCCTGAAACTAATCCTCTGAGGATATGGGAGGCCAACTGTATTTACTGTGCTTTCACCTGTAAGACTCAGACCTTTTCTCTCATTTTGTGAGGCTGTTCTCTGTTGTTCTTTCCCAGGTGGGAGTTTGCAAGCTGCTATATCTGAAAACACTAAGTTTCACAATCATTTCCAAGAGTCAAAACTCAAGGACATCCTTCTGCAGATTTCCCTTGGACTTAAGTACATCCACAACTCTGGCATGGTACACTTGGACATCAAACCTAGTCAGTATGATTCCCTTCTGCCACTTCTATCATATTTTGTTCTTTCGGTGCTATCATCAAAATCTGGGTCTGTATGTCTACCAAGTGTCAAAGACAGTGTTTGCTGGCAGAACTCCTTTGTCCCATTTGTATCCCTTAAATCAGTTAAATAGCTTTAACCATTCTCCCCTAGGCCCAGGGGACAGAGGAAAAAAAAAGACTCTTACCCGTATAGTAAGGCCAAAAAAAAGTGAAATTTGGTATTTAATTTACTACAAAGGCAAGTGACAGCATATCGGCTACATTCCTATTGTGTTTATGATTAGTACTATATTCATTCTAACTCAAGTTACTCATTTAAAGTAAGGAGAAATGAATGACTTTATCACTCAATAATGGGAAACCCAAGGACAAGTTCTTACTATTTTTTTATCTGGGGGACAATAGCACTCTGATACCAGCCTCTTCAGAGAATAGAGACTATGTGAGGTCAGTTCAACTTAAATAGGTATTATCAATCACTAGCTGTTCAGAAGTGATGTGAGATTTTGTAGGAAAAAAGAAACCTTAGTAGTCTTGCTATGTCCACACAAAAAAAGAAAGGAGAGAAGCTGAATTGTCAAATACAGAAAAGAATCTTTGAGATGAAAAAGCTTAGAAATCATTACTTACATCTATTCTGTGATTTTTTTTTTCAGGTAATATTTTCATTTGTCACAAAATGCAAAGTGACTCCTCTGGAGTCATAGAAGAAGTTGCAAATGAGGCTGATTGGTTTCTCTCTGCCAATGTGACATATAAAATTGGTTAGTCTGCCTTATACCCTTACCAGTTACAATTATCTTATAAAATTTATACTGATGACTCAATTTATTCCAGTTTAAGAAAGACATGCTTTTAAAAAGCTCTATTTCTCTTTTTTTATATTCTTTTATTCTTTTTCCCATCTTTCTGTAGGTGACCTGGGCCATGCAACATCAATAAGTAAACCGGAAGTGGAGGAAGGAGATAGTCGCTTCCTGGCTAATGAGATTTTGCAAGAGGTATAGATTAGGGAAATGGAGGGAATTTTAAAATCTGTTTAACCTTTGGCTATCAAATGGAGGCTCTCAGTGCAAAAAAATGAAAACCATATATTTATAATTATAGTATTTCTCTTCCTATTTAGAATGGAGGCCAAAGATAGGAGAGAAACTCTTCCAAAAAAGTGAGGAAAGCTGGCTCAATCAAGGATAAATCAATATTCAGACTGTTCTTTCTAAATGCCTTTTACTGTTTCCCAGTATTTCTTAGACTTCCTAACCTCATGGATTGCCTCCTAAGAAGGAAGCCTTTTGCTCAAGCCCATATTGGTCCAGTCCATCTTTATCATGCCATTATTGTTCTGATGGCACCACCAGTTTTTGTTATTGAAATGACGTTTAGTCATTGCCCATCTTCTCCAATGTCTCTTAAGTCAGGCCTAGGAAGGATATAACTTCTTCCTGGGTGATGATCAGGTAAAAATGAGTATTTCCTTCCTGTGATCAGCCAAGTTATGCAGCAGGCCTTTCTGAGCCTGACAGAGCAAAATGGCACTAAGTTTCTGCCTTGGAGTCCTCAGGGCACAGCAGTGTTAATAAGGTAGACTTATGTTCTCTCTTCTCTAGAAATCACTACAGTAATGTACCTTTGACTGTCGTGTCTGTTTAGACCTTATATGCACTCCAACCTTTCCTACCAGTTGTATTTTAATCTAGACTCATTCTGCTTGACATAGTAACTGGCCTTCCTGTCTTCTGTTTTGAAGGATTACCGGCACCTTCCCAAAGCAGACATATTTGCCTTGGGATTAACAATTGCATTGGCTGGAGGAGCAGAATCATTACCCACCAATGGTGCTGCATGGCACCATATCCGCAAGGGTAATTTCCCAGACGTCCCTCAGGAGCTCTCAGAAAACTTTTCCAGTCTGCTCAAGGTGATATCTCTTACGAGATGAATAGAAGATGCAATATCTATTTTTTAATATAATGGCAAGTAGTTGGGGAAAGAAAAATGGAGATGCTGATAGTGTCACTAATAGAAAAAGGAATGTGACTAGAAGTCCAGAAAATATAAGGGGCGGGCAGAGAATCTCTTAAGGAAATATTGTAAAATCTTTCATGCTCAGTTTAAAAATCCTGTTACAAACATTTTTTCATTTGCCCTTTCTAACAACCCTGTAAGATAGGATTGTGACATCTTATTCTGCAGTTGAGGAAACCATGGCTCAGAGCAGCTCCTTGACACCTGAAGTCACAGTTAATGACTGGTTAACTCCAAAATCAAATCTGGTCTTTTCGTTGCTACTTCAGGGCTTTAACTATTGTTAGTGGTAACGGTCATAGTACTAAAAGAATGAATTTCTTCTGTATGTAAGAAGGTATAAGACTACTTTGTCGATAATTGATAATACCAATTATTTGAGCAATTAGAAAAAAGGTATAATGTCAATTCAAAAATCTATCTTTTACTTGTACTTAATGACATCTGAGTAGTGTAGGGGCAAGAAAGGGAAGATACTATGTTGAAACAGACACAAAAATCTTATAACGTCAAGAAGCTTAATCATGCCAAGAAAAGCGTATATATGACTTTAAATCATGTCTTAGGGAACAGGATTGGTTAGGATTCCCAAAACTGCCTTAGAAATATCTATTTCCTTGGAGATTAGATTTTTTTTTTCTTTTTTGAGACAGGGTCTCACTCTTATCACCCAGACTAGAGTGCAGTAGCACAATCATAGCTTACTACAGCTTTGAACTCCTGGGCTCAAGCAATCCTTCTGCCTCAGCTTCCTGAGTAGCTGGACTACAGGTGTGGGAAACTAGTTTCACAGTTTACCTGCAAACTTCAAATGTATTTACAAATCCATCCTTCTTCCTGACCACTTTTGCTTTCCTGAAAGGAGGCAAACTCTTCCTCCTTCCTTTTGTTCAGTCTAATCACCTATTCCCATGTGTAAATTGCTTTGCATTTACTTGGTATTTCAGTACTTAAATGCTAGCCCTGTGCTGGGCAGTACATATATTAATTCATTAAAATTTAAAAATTGTCTAAGAAGGTAAACATAATTATCCCAAATTTCAGGTAAGGGAAATGGAACTTCAGCAAAATTTATAAAACAAATGGTGGAGTTGGCTCTGAATCTGGTCCCCAAATGGAGGGTTCAGTGTTTTCTTGACTATATGAGTATCAATTGCTGTATATAATTAGGTATTTTCTACTATATTCAAATCATGATAGGTTACAGACATCTTCTCCCTTAAAATAAATGCTTTAGGAATACTGTCATGGTGGGTTATTAATATTAAGTGGAACAGCAACATGATGTGGTAGAAAGTAAACAGGAGAAAGAGTTGGGCAAACTGGGTTTTGATCTTGGCCATTCCAGTAATTTGGATAATTTTTATTAAGTCTTAGTTTTGCTTTAAAATTAAGACAATAGACTAGTTAGCCAGCCAGCTCCAAAATATGTTTAAAGACAAATCAAAGTTGTGGACAACTGATGCTACCAGACATGGACAATCCTCCTGTCTATGGAGGGACTCAGCTGTCATGTCTTTCTTTCCTCTGCACAAAGTAGAAACAAGGTCTTACAAAATCCATCAGCAGAAGCTGGGTTGGAGTTGGCTTGAGTGGGAAGACTTTTCCCAACAGTGAAACTTCCGTTTCTTTCCTCTTGTCCTATATCATTAGAACATGATCCAGCCTGATCCTGAACAGAGACCTTCTGCAGCAGCTCTGGCCAGTAATCGAGTCCTCCGGCCTTCCCTGGGAAAAACAGAAGAGCTCCAACAGCAACTAAATTTGGAAAAGTTCAAGATAGCCACACTGGAAAGGTATATTTTTGGATGATGGAGGTCAAGAAAGAATCTGAGCACTACTCATAATGGTATGACCAGTCTAGTGTGTCTTCTTTATGGATTTAGGGGTGTGTGTGTGTGTGTGTGTGTGTGTGTGTGTGTGTGTGTATTCACCATCATAATACATTGGTCCCTGTCCACAAGGAAACTGGCAGTATGTGGCTCTTCATAGTATGGGGCTGGGAGGCTCTGTGATTAGGCTGCTTGAGAGAGAGAAAATTCCAGGTAATGCAAGCAAAGGAAGCAAGAATGAGGAATATAAGGAAATACCAGTAAAGAAAACTTAGGATTCTGAGTGGCAGCAGGTATCTAAGTAACTGGTTGGTGATCACCTAATATAACCACAAGTAAGATGGGTAAGACCTATTTTAGAAACCCATTAAGTTTCAGAGGCAGGCAGGTAGACATACTGTACTGGTACACATTTAGAGGAAAGATTATTTTTATGAGCAAAGAAAACAATTTGCTCTCCTACTCATGTAGGCTTGTATTCATGCATAAATGTACTTGTTAATCCTTCAATAAATGGGAATTTGACTATTTATCTGGCAGGGGAGATGCCACGATCACAAAGTGGCTTTCCCAGGGTAAGGGTCATCTATTGCACTCCGGATGTGCTGACCCCTGCAATTTCCCCAAATGTGGGATACTTGACTGCATAATTTGTGATAGTGGGGGACTGCTTTTGCACTTTCCCCTGAAAAACAAAAAAGAAAAAAAATGGGAATTCAATGGGATAGAATTGAAGGAGAGCAGTATTCTGAAGGCATTTCAAATAATTATTACATATACTGTACACCACTGAAAATACAAAAGAAAATGAAAAATTGTTCTTGCTTAAAATAAGCTTAGAAGTCCAATTTCTCTTGGATATACAATCATCCATCTTGTAAAGATTAGCTTTGAAGCATCCCTAAACTGGTTTCTTAGTATTAATGATAAGTTGTAGAGACTCTGGGCCTTTAGTCAGATAAATCTTCCTAATAAACCACTTAATATTTTTCTGTTCTAGTTTTGAATTCCATTGTCCCAGCTAATAAAGTACAAAGTACTATACTTATATATGTTGTTCACAAGAATATATATAAGTACCTCTTAAGGTGTGGTGTGTACATTCTGGGAAGCCAGCTAGTAGTCCTATCTCTAACATTGGCTGAGCTATGAGATAGTTTCTATCTTGGGCCCTTCATTTTCTCATATGTAAAGTGCACAGGTGGGGCTCTAAATCTCAATATTCCTCCCAGTTCCAATATTCTTTAGAAACTTTTTTCTACCTTTGAGGCCAACACCAAATAGTTACTGGCACCAGCCAGTACCAGTGATGGGCACCTATCATACAGATGGGGCTAACGGCAGTTTAAAATTGTCTATACCAGGGGTCCTCAGCCCCTGGGCCATGGACCAGTACCAGTCTGTGGCCTGTTAGGAAATGAGCTGCACAGCAGGAGGTAAGCAGTGGGTGAGTGAGCACTACCATCTGAGCTCTGCCTCCTGTCAGATCAGCGGCGGCATTAGATTTTCATAGCATGAACCTTATTGTGAACTGTGCATGTGAGGGATCTAGGTTGTGTGCTCCTTCCAAGAATCTAATACCTGATGATCTGAGGTGGGAGAGTTTCATCCTGAAGTCGTCTCCTCCCCCGATTACCCATCCATAGGAACACTGTCTTCCTTGAAATCAGTCCCTGGTTCCAAAAAGGCTGGGGACCACTGGTCTAGACCAAGTGTTGGAAAACTTGTTTTGTGAAGGGCTAGATGGTAAATATTTTATGCTCTGTGGACCATATGCTTTCTGCTGTAATGATTTCAACTCTGCTGTTATAGTGTAAACACAGCCATTGACAACATAAATGAGTGGCTCTATTCCAATAAGACTTTATTTATAAATACAGGTGATGGGCCAGATTTGACTCAGAAGTTGTGGTTTGTTGACCCTGGTGGCTTTCATATGCAGCCTGAAGAAGCTGTTCGCTGTATTTAACACATTTTAAAGATCATTTATACTCCAGTCAGCAGAGTCTGGGAAGCTAAACCTACCATGTTACAACACGTGTGTGTCAATCATTTTTTATGACAACCATAGTAACTGAATTTTCTATTCTGTATGTAGCTCAAGCTTTTTATTTCTGTAAATACTGAAATAACATGAAAAACATTCATATATTAGTTTTGATCACATGTATATCTGATTGGAGATCAAGTAGCATTTACTTTTTCCCCCTTGCACTTCAGGGAACTGAGAGAAGCCCAGCAGGCCCAGTCACCCGAGGGAGACATCCATCATGGTGACACTTGGATCTCTGCGACCCACACAGGATCAAGAAGCACAAAACGCCTGGTGGGAGGAAAGAGTGCAAGGTCTTCAAGCTTTACCTGTCAGTAATCTTCCCCTTAAGAACTCATTTTGCACCAGCCAACCTTTTACTGTAGAACCTCCAGAAATAGACATTAGCTGTCTCAACCTTCCTCTTATAAAATAAAAAAAATTAGCCAACTTGAATGCCCAAGGATTTCAAAAGCTACTACTAACTTAGCATTTATAGCCAAAATCCTAAAGCTAGTAAGGCTTTGTATTAGCAATGGTCCCAGATACAATAATTGGAAGCCATTTCTCTTTTCTGTTGTTATATTCCTAATGCCATTGATCAACAACTTATTTACCTCTCATGCTTTTGATGAACAGCTGGAGAACATGAAGGAAGAAAAGGAAACAGCCCTTGATTTGGCCTATGGATTATGAGGTTGCTGTTGCCTGATTCCCCACCAAGGATCCAGGGACTTATTGTACATAGAAAGGAATAGAATTTAGTTTAGAGTTGAAGTAATAGCTAACAGAAAATGTGCCTGGATTTCCACAGTGCTTCCCAAGTTATAGGATGCCACTCCTAAAAGAGAATTCTCAGCTTCTTTGAGGAAGCAGGTCTCCTAATGTATACCCTTTCTGATATGGTATTTATTAAATAAACAGCTTCACTATTATGCAAGGTGGGTAAAAGTTAGACTCTATGCAACTTGGACATCTCTGAGCTGGTTGTTAACTTGCAGAACAAAAATGCTGTGTGGAGGAGCTTCAAGGAAAACTCAGTGTGACTGTGGCTGTTCTCCATCTATTTGCCCGGCCTCTCTCCTGGCTGTCCTGGTTGGTTTGATATTCTGGGTCTCACCAATTTCTCTTGACTTTTATGAGAATTTGGCTTTGTTTCCTGTTTTTTTAATCCTATTTTATTGAAATCGTTTTTAAAAGGAATAGAACACTGTATTTTTAAATAAAGGTTTTTATCTTGTCCAAAGCCTAATTACAAGCAAAATATTCTTCTTTGTAAAGTGTAACTAACAAAGAATGAGAAATTTATGTTGGAGAACATTTTATGAATAAAAGGGTGAGATAATTCAGTGGGTTGGTAGTAACAGGTCTTGGTGGCAAGTCCCAGCTTCACAAATCCAAAAGTTAATAATGGTCAGGCTCTGCTGGAAAATTATGTTGGTCTTAAAGGTATTTGATAAGTTCTGTTTGTGTCATCTTAGTGAATGCAAGCTTTAATGATAATGGCTTTTGTGGGGCTTGATTTTCTTTTTTTCCCCTTATTTTAAAAAGCTAATTATGTTTTTTTAGTTGAATAAACCCTAATACTGTTATTTGTTTTGCTTTGGAATAGCAATTCTTTCCATGTGATTACGTGTAGTGCTGTTCTTCCTATAGTCCATTGCCATTGTTCTTTGCTAGACTCTACTCAAAATTATAAAATGGGGTTAGTTTATATCTTGCCTCCCTGCCCCCACTACACGCACTAGGCCATGTCCCTTGTAGTATAGTACAAGGTCCACCACAATTTGTGATTTAGAAATAGGTAAATGATTAAGTGCATCTGATGTACAGATGTATAGACGAGAATTGTTTGGTTATACCAGTCTTCTCAGGCATTGATAACTATGACTATTTGGGTCTACAACCTCTTCTCTACTGTGTTCCTCAGAGCCCAGCTTCATACCTGAATGGATCTGATTCTCTCCCTCTCCCTCCCTCCCTCTCTCTCTCTTTCTCTCTCTCTCTCTCTCTCTCTCTCTCTCTCCCCCTTTCCCCCCTCCCCGTACACTCTACAGTGTAGCAGGATGTCACCAAAAGAGTATGTATCTATCTGCATAGATGCTATTGAGTGTGAGGGACTGGGTCTTCACTGGCCTTGACATTTCATCCCTTCCATTTCAGTTAGATGCTTATTCCTTATCTCACTAAGTTTTATTTTTGCACAGAGATCATGATATAACTCAGTAACTAATTATCACAATTATTTCATTAACATCATTGGGCTGGTAACATTAAAGAAGGTAAATTTAATACTTTAGAAAATATGTTACATTAAGGTACCAAAAGATAATCTTGAGATATAGAGAAATACTACTGAGCTTTACTTGTCTAAACTCTTTAACACATGTACCAGTTTAGAGAAGCCATTTATTGAAGGCTGTAGAAAGATGAATATGGAAAGATATGAACCTTTTAGCCTGAACAACTATGGCTTTATATCTCTAGATGAACCATATTTTCAATTTTGAATTACATAAAAATTGTCAAGTGTGTTGTTTTAATTAAAAAAGTAGCCATAATAACTACTAAGTATTGTTAAATTGCTTTTGAACCATTCTAATATATATGCAAGTAATCAGTGTAGGTAATAAGTGCTGTAATTTTTCAGCAGTTATCATGAGGCTTTAGAAAAGCTAATTTAAAATCAAAGTAAAAATCTGATTAAAATTTATTTAAAAAATGGATAATTTACAGTGAAACTGTCCAAAGCTTTCTATTTATGATAAAACATTGCCAGTCCTGGTCTCTACCAATGGATTCATATAACTGTAAGCCTTTTAATTCAGGGAGAAATAAACCGGGCAAAAGGTGACTTTGCGCCCCTGGGCATATGTTATATACACTTCTTTCTCATTCATCTTTGCAAATGATAAAAGCCCTGAATCAGTCCACTATTGCCAGGCATTAAAGCTGATTAAAGCCATAATGCTACCTGTCACCACTTCACAGTATTGGGAAGGTTCTCTCTGGATGAACTGCAGAGTGTGTGTGTATCCTATGGAGAGGTTTCAGGGCTTCCTCATCAAAATGCAAAATTTAGGTTTCTGAGAAGGAATCTCTGACACAAAAATACACTGGTGTCACTATCCTAAGTCCTCACTGAAAGAAATTTTAGGCTCTTGGAGCATCCTTCTAGATTCTTCCCAGATTCTTAGCATGAATGAGACAGAATTTAAGGGGCACCAAGAAACTCAGCAATCAGGATTTGTGACACTTTAGTAAAATACTCTAAAACTAATGAAAAAAATTCAAGATGAATAAATACCAAGATTTTAAATAAAGACAAGATCAGTAAGCTAAAGTTAATTAGAATTATTTAAGATTGTTACTTGGTCAAGAAAAATTGTGAGACATGGCAATTCTCTCAAAACAAGATAAGAAGTAGATTTGAAAACATTACTGATCAGTTTACTTCCATTAAGAGTAAACTTATATTAGATTCCATCTTGGTATAAATATTTAAACTTAAAACAATGTTGTGAATTTTAATATACCTGTAGTGTGACGCGTCCTCCCTGGCCTACTAAAGAGTGTATGTCCACTGCCTGAATCCCGAAGGCCAGGCCATGTGCCAAGGCCATGGTGACCAGCCAAGGAGCAGGTGTTTCTGACAAGCCAAATATCCCAGAGAATATCTGAGAACCTGCCAAAGAAAACAGTTCCATCACACACACACAGCAGGCAAAAAGCCAGAACATTAGTTTACAAGGATCTTAGGGACAGGAGGCCAGGTGGATCTCTACAGCTGTCCTGTTGCCTTCCGGGAGTGCCTCCCATGTAAATCCTGATAAACTCATCTACTCGCCAAGCTGGACTTGTCTGGATCATTCTTTGGTTTCTTGGCTTCCTCTCAGTTTGGGGAAGGTTTTTATTAATACAATTCTGTTTTTTTTTTGTTGTTGTTGTTATATCTACTTTAAAAATTTACTTTTCAATACTTCTTCAACTACTTTAATGTTCTGGAAATATATGTGTATATGTATTCATGTGTATATATATTCATATGTATATACTGTTATATATATATTGATGTATGTGTGTGTATATATATATATATATATATATAGAGAGAGAGAGAGAGAGAGAGAGAGAGAGAGAGAGAGAGAGAGAGAGAGGGGGTCTCACTCTGTTGCACAGGCTCGAGTGTAGTGGTGCGACCATGGCTCACTGAAGGCTCAACCTCCCAGGCTCAAGCTATCCTCCCACTTTAGCCTCCCTAGTAGCTGGGGCTACAAGCACATACCACTATACACAGATAATTTTTTTTATTTTTTGTAGAGACAGGGTTTCACTATGTTCCCCAAGCTGGTTTTGAACTCCTGGGATCAAGTGATCCACCTACCTCAACCTCCCAAAGTGTTGGGATTACAGACGTGAGCTACTACTGGACCTGGCCAAAATTTTTTTTTTTTTTTTTTTTTTTTTTTGAGACGGAGTCTCGCTCTATCGCCAGGCTGCTGGAGTGCAGTGACGCGATCCCGGCTCACTGCAACTTCCGTTTTTCCGGTTTCAAGCAATTCTCCTGCCTCAGCCTCCCGAGTAGCTGGGACTACAGGCACGCACCACCACGTCCGGCTAATTTTTTGTACTTTAGTAGAGACGGGGTTTCACCGTGTTGGCCAGGATGGTCTCGATCTCTTGACCTCGTGATCCAC